>VWYI01011266.1:585-27120 GCA_013399455.1 Anthoscopus minutus | reverse complement strand
CTTCTGCATGGCTGTCAGGAGAAGGGTCATTCATTGAAGAATAATGGTTGTTCTGGGGAAGGAAAAGTGGAAATCTAGGCTAAGAATTTCCATAGAAATAAGAGGTGTGCAAAGCATTTAAAAAAGGACCCAAAGCCTGGAATGGTTTGTGGTCTTGATGAGCTCATTAAATCTCAGGCTCAAGTAGAGAAAAATTTTAGAAAAATACAGTTGAGATTTCTTATATAAGCATGAATATATTTCATTAAAAGCCTATGCAGATAGATGTAGTGAGACTTTATGAACATCTGTTGGCTTTTTCTCAGAGTTCATTATGCAGAAATATGTCTCTTCTGCTCATTTTGAAGTTTGGACATTAAACTTAATTGATTAATAAGAAGACTAGATGGATAAGACTGCTACTAATGTGCATAACTTACTAAGGTAAGCTTTGTTCTTCTGAATTAATAAGTGAATTTTGACAAAAATAGCCCAGCTGCCAACAGAAAGGGAATGGAATTTCTTTGTATAAATAAGATATAAATAAATGCTATCATTTTAGGATCTTCTCAGTGGAGGAGAATGACAGAAATTTCAATATGAGAAATCACAACAGTTACTGTCACCGTTACAGCAGCTATTCTGAATTAAAGGCGTATGCAGGCCAGGGAAGGGCTTTTNACAGCAGCTATTCTGAATTAAAGGCGTATGCAGGCCAGGGAAGGGCTTTGCCTCCTAAAGAAGTATTACCCTTACAGACACCACTGGGAAAAAATCCCACCACAAACCAAAAAATACTGCTTTAGACGGCATCTCTGCTATTTGGAATGCCTGCTCAGAATTTATTCTTATATGCTCCTGTAATTTGTGCCACGGTGTGTGTTCTTTACACTGAGAAATTTAAGTGTTGTCAGGTGTCACTGAGCTGTTGTCCAGGTGTGTAGGCTTATCCCTGCCCTGTGAATGGCAGCTGTCCTGCGGGGCTGAGTTACCTAGTGCCAGTGATAAGAGATTCTGCTGTCAAGTCCCACCTGGCTGGTGTGTTGGCAGCTTGCAGATCTATGTGAGTCTTTCTCCTCTTCTAGAGAACTTTGTGGACCTACAGTGAGGGGTTTTCCTTTCCCATACATGGGAAAACTAGGACCTCCAGCCTATGTGCTTTCTGTTTACAAGTGTTATGAAGTCTTTCACACAGCACTCAGTTTTGTCTTGGCTTCACTGTTGAAGGTCATCAGTCTCAATCCCACTTCCAAAGGCTGAATGACTGTTTCACTTTAAAACTCAAAGCAGGAGAAATGCTATTTCAAGTAAATGGTATTTTTTTTCACCAAGGTGAAAACGTTCTGATTGAGTCAGAAATTTAGACCAGAACTGTGATTTGCAAGAGTAGTTAGTGGTTGTGGGTAAATAAGCTTTTGAGGAGAAAGAATTTGTACAACTTGCTGGCAGTTTCATACAAGAGGAATGTACTGCTATGTGTTCCCTGTTCAAGGAGCTTTTTACAAAAGTATGACATAAAAGCTGTGTTGTGTGAAGGAATAGCTACTAAAAGAAAACCTAATCCTGAAGTATTTTAATGTGTTTTATTATTATTAACAGTAATTTTCCCAGTCCTTATGTTGGATCTACTGAGTGCTGTTTCTCAGTCACTGTAGTATGAGTTGAAATATGAGTTAGTGATGATATCACTATATTGATCGCTGATCAATATTAGTGATCTGTTTGATGGAGTATTAAAGATGGACAGAGTCTGAGGCGAAGGCCTCTTGTACAGGAACACCAGCAGACACATATGCCCACCCTGTAGGCTCATTTTGTTAGTAATGTTTTTGCTCACAGCACTGTCAAGGTTAACTGTCTCCAGCAGATGTTTTACCAGGTGTGCTACATTCTTGATGTTGCTGAAAGGTTTTGATTGGAGAGATACAACATCATGTTTCCCTGGTACTTGCAGTCTTGTAGAAAAATTCCTTTCAGAGCAGTTCTGCTGAAGGGAGAAAGAAATGCTAAACTAATGAAAGCAAGTGCCTTGAACGTTTAAGGTTAACAAGGTCTTTGAATGATCAAAGCTGTAAATTATTCAATCAAAAGGGGAGCAGGAGGAAAGAAGCCCTGAAAATATCAAGCAACCCTGCTAACCCCTGATAACTACATGACCAGATATGTGGATTTCTCATATGAGCCCAAAGTTTGAACAGTGCCAGGATTATTTTGACAGAAATGGGCAGTATGATAATTCAGCTTGTGGTCTTCTGCCTGGGGGTCTGAAACATGACTTTTATGTCCTGTTTTATTTGCTGATTCAGCTGCCTTAGAAATTAATAATTGGCCATGTAAATGTGGATATTGAATCCAGTTGGACCTACAGTAGAGAGGGAGGTGAGCAATCACCCATATAAAGATATTTTTGAACTAACTCTCCAGAGTATGCATTATGGCAGGCTTTTTGGAGCAGAATGAACCTCATGGTTGTTTTCTGCATTAAGGAGACTTCTTCAGAGAAAGAGAAGCAGTAGTAGCTGTGTTGAGGAAAGAGCAGAAAGGCTGGTTGGCAGATGTGTGAGTGTGGTTGAAAGGGACAAATGCATCACCTCTGCTCTTCCTTCCGGCCATCCTAGGAGTAACAAGCAGTTCCAGGCCAATTGTCTAGGACTGCTAGACAGAATCTGCTTCATAGCATTTCTAGTGTCATTATAAACTAGCACTCTTTTTGGAAGAATCTGATCTTGCACCAATGAATAAAAAATTGTGTTGCCTGCCATCAATAGCTTTTTTTTTTTACATTTTGCATTCATTTTCTTAGTAGAAATGGGTGTTTTGCTCTTTGTGTAGTTACAGGGCATATCCAAGGCAGTGATTCTTTTGTTCATGAATTTCTGACATTTAAAGAGTACGAAGCAGTCTAATGGGGAAGTGGAAAAAGCTCTAGGGAGATCTTTCAATCCTGTGGTAACCAGGTTAATCATGGTAAATGATTATCTGGAGAAGTCTGCCAAGGTAAAGACACTTCTAGCTTATCTATTTCTGATAGTAAATAGAACTTGAAAAGCAAGGGTTTTTATGTCCATCTCTTCTACATGAAAACTCTACTTGTCATAAAACAATGGAAACTAGAATGAAAATTTATTTTTTTTTAATGTCTGTGATATTTGGAACAGATAGAATAAGGTGAGAAGAACAAAGAGAGATGAAAAAATGCATTTTTCTTAAATTCTGTCTTGTTTATATGTATCTGGGCTTTTATCAATAAAGTGCCTTACTATGAATAACAATTTACTTAGACATATTTTTAGTGACTTCAAGACAAGTTGGCTACTAATGTTGGGAATAGAGGCTGGCAGATGACTACCCCAACTCCACAATAACATTTGTTAAATCTGTCTTTCTTTTTGCTGTGTTAAATAGAGCTAGTAATCTGAATATATTTTCTCTTCAATGAAGAGTGATAACTACTATAATTTTTAATGCAATGCCAGTCACTTAAACATGTGGTATTTAGTATGAGTAATAGTCTTTCTTTTAAAACAATCTTTACTCCCACGGTCATAATTTCATTACGTACTTCATGTCATGTTATCATTAAATGGAGTATACCTAAATGCTCTTCAGAAAAGATATTGCTGACACTTCCAAATTAGTTTTAGGTCTAATTAAACTTCTGCCATAACAGATAAGGTATTTGGAGTATTCAAAATTATCTTTCTTTTTAAATAGCAGATGAAGTGCCAATGGAACAGAGAGAGAGAGAGAGAGAGAGAGAGAGAGAGAGAGAAGGGCAAGTTGCTGTGACATGATATATTTGATCTGCCATGCCAGAGTCTTTTCCCCATGTGGTGGAAATGTTAAATGCAAAGGGCCAAGTATGTCAAGACACAACAGAAAATCAAAACTATCACATTTGAATGTCAGTTGGGATGGCATGGTGCTTTATGAGGCAAAATAAGAATATTGGACGTGTTGAAGCTGATTATTGGAATAGGTATAAGTCTTGGAGAATCGCTTTTTGTAAATTAGTTATTAATCGCTGTCTTCAAGCCTGTTAGGTTTCCATTTGCAGAAAACTAGTGAGGTTAGGTCCAAACCCAAGGAGTACTGAATGCCCTCTGTTAATATAGAGGCAAATGGTCTGGTCTTCTCAGTGTCTCAGAATGACAGAATGGTTTGTGTTGGAAGGGATCTTAAGGATAATCTACTACCAATGCTCCTGCCAAGGACAGGGTAAACTTTTACTAGACCAAATTGCTCAGAGTTCCATCCAGCTGAAACTCTTGCAGGGATGGGGCATTCTCTAGGCAACTTGTTCTGAGGCCTCGCCACTCTCACAGTCAAGAATTTTTACCTGGTTTTTAGCCTAAACCTCTCTTTAAAACCACTGCACCTTGTCCTGTCACTCTCTGCTCTTGTAAATAATCTCATTCCATCTTTCGTGTGGGCTCCCTCCAGGTACTGGAAGGATGCATTTAGGTCACCTGGGAGTCTTTGCTTTCCAGGCTGAACAAATCCAATTCTCTTAGCCTTTCCAAACAGGAGAGGTGCTCCATCCCCAGTGCATCACCTAGAACTTGGTCTTGTTGAGCTGCATGAGATTCCCCTTGACACATTTTAAAAATTATTTTTAGGCCTGTGAAACAGGTTGAAAGAGTGCTACCTCCAGTGAAAGTGCAGGAGGGATCACATAATTCACATGTTTTATTTGCTTGTGTTCTGGATGCAGCATGAGTTTCTAATTTGTGGTAGTTGTCTTTTTTTTGTCTGGATCAGATGTAAATATTGGGAATAGATTGGAATTTGTCAGCACTGAAGTGTTTGAGAATTAAATATTTGAGAAGGGAAATTGTGGGTCTATTGCATCCACACTTCTAGAGTTAACAAAAGTATCACCTGATTGTCTTTGTCCTACATGCAACGAATAAAACTGCTGTCACATGTGACTTCTTTTATTCCAAAGGAAGAATTAAATGATATTCTGGCTTCTTTTAGATGATGTTCTCCATGGCTCAGAGTTGTGGTTTTCAAAGGAGAAAACCTAGATTTTGTGCCAAATTGTATTGAATGCCAATAATGTTTCAGCTTATTAAACTGCTCTGTGATTTCTGCTTGACAGAGGTCAATAGCCATTTGTCACTTGTCTTTTAAATTGCTCTAAACTAGGTCTAATGCATAGTTGTTATTGTGATGGTGAAACTCTTTGTTTACACAATAATAGAAACTGTCTTTTTTATTTACTGAATGCATCAGAAAGCTCTTATTACTATTTATTAATTTATTTCAGGATTTTTTTCTCTCAGTATAATTATCTTTTATTAAGTAGGAAAAAAGTCTCCGTTTTGTATGGAAGAATTCCAAGGCTAAACTTTTGACAGACATTCATATTCTTAGGTTTTTGCTTGTGGATCAGCTGTTGAAAAATATTTATTCTTTTGAATGTTCAGTGGAAAATCAGCTTAGGAGAATATTTTAATTTTGTGAAGAGTCATGAAATGATTATTTTATATTAGTCCAAAATAAAATGCATGAAAGGCAGTTGCTTAAGAGTTTGGCATGGAGTTCTGCTGGGCATATCTTCAAGCCTTTAGAAATTAATTTAGTGTGGGATAGAAGCCACAGTACGGTGCTGTTTATGAGACTCTGAACCATTTTAGGTGTAGTATCAACTTCCTGCTGAATGTCACTGTCACCACCAATAGAAGTATTTCCTAGGCCTGATCAGGATTTTGATTTCATGCTCTTTCTTCTTATCTTGATAGTTACTTATATAATTTGATACAATAAGTCTTTTTGCCACACTTATGATTATGTATTTGTTTTCTTCTAACATTGGGAGGAGTTTGAGCTGCGTTTTTTTCATTTTACTCATGTAACACAGCCCTGTTTACAGTTCTAGCCCAGTTAAGATCATGAAGGTACTTTTAAGTCAGAGTTAAGCCAATAGGCTTGCTCGTTGGCTTCATTGTTTAGGCTAGCAGGAGGGCTGAGGTCACTGGCACACATACTAAAGCCATCAGTGATTCCAATCAAATCAGAATGGTTGAGGTTGGAAGGGGGCTTCTGGAGATTGTCTAGTCCAAAACCATGCTTAAGCAGGGCAGCCTGGAACTGGTTGCTTAGTAACATATCCTGTTTATGGGGATTCTGCAACCTCTCTGGACAATCTGTGCCAGTGCTTGACCATCCTTGCAGTAAAATCTATTTTTCGTGCATGAAAAAAAAATGTCCTATATTCCAGTTTGTGCCAGTTTCTTTTGTCCTGTCTCTGGGCACATATGAGAAGAGTCAGGCTTTTGTCATTGTTTATTTTCGCTGATGCATCGCTGAGCTGGGACACCCTAAACTTGGCTTGAATCATTGTGATTATCTGCATCAAATTTTGATTAAAGGGTTAAAGCACTAGAATAAAGGTCTAGTTTTTTTCTAAGACTATATGGGAAATCAGTAATGTTAATGTTCTATTTGGTATGATTTACTAGTGTTGCATTTTGATGAGTTTTCAGTATTTAAAATAAATTATCACTCACTTGCTAAAAATAAACAAGAAGAAGGTAAATTTCTGTTTCAATGGAAGCAGCACATTCTTACTGCACAAGCAGCTGGTTATAGTTTTCAGCTGATGAGATAGTGGGGTATTTTACTTTCAGCAAGGAAGAAATACAGCGTGGAAATGAAAAAGTCCAGATGTTTACTTCTCAACATAGGGAAGAATTTTATTAATCTTGCCTGCCATACCAAAGCGTGAGAGTATTTTTCTCTGTTAAAGCTTGTATAGCTTTCATGAGTTTATAATTGCCTTCTCTGAGCAATGCATGTGAAGTCATCTGTTTTACAGTGGCAAACATTTCAATAAATCTGCTTGAACTATGAGCACAGCAGACTAGCAATAGAAACCCATCTTGGATTAATAAGAAATGTTTTTGTTTACAGTTTCTTCAGTGCTGAGCTATTTCCCTGTTATGTAGAAAATTTCAACAATTTGAAGCATACTGGACTCAGAGACTGCAAGTGTCTGTTTCTAAAGCCCAGGCCTTTTGATCTCTTGTATTTGGGGTCATCTGTGATCTTCTGAAAAAATTGTATTGTCTTGAGAACTTATTTTGTGTGTATTTATTAACTCTATCACTACTCTCTACCTTTGTTCCTAAGCTACTACAGCAGTTCTTCAAAGCTCATTTACCTATCACAGTGCTACTTGTGTCCTCAAACAATTTAGGGTATGCCATTGCTTTGGCTATAAGTCATGGTTTTCAGGATGTCACTGCATTCTTTCTGCTCAGAAATATTGTGGACAAGGTATATGAATAACAAGATTCTGTTCTAATTGATTTGTTCTAACAGAAAGCTCTTGATGACTTTGGCTTCGGTTCAAAGCTTGTGTGAATCCTATGAATTGCTTTGTTGCCTCGCCCCAGCATGAAGCCCCAAGCCTTCTATACATTGTCTTTCCTCTGGAAGGTTTTGCATTATGGTGAAAGGATAAAAGGCTGCTGTGAGGACTTTCCTCCTCTAAGTGCTTAGGTTAACAGAAACCTAATGAAACCAGTTTCATTCCAACTAAATGTAAAATTTGAGGCCAGTTTAGTGGAAAGCAAACAGTTCTGTTATTAAGATATTTGAATACATGGTTTGCTGATTTAATTAGTCCATGTTCTCTGCTAAAAGGAAAATATTTATTTGTGAAATTGTTCTGCATCTCTAACAGCATTACAAATAAAATTTATGTATGTTCTTTTCAGATAAGTAGAAATCATGGCTTGATAATTACTTAAAGAGGAAATAGAATTAGGTAGAAGTATCATGGTCTTGTTTTAAGCCTGCAGATTTGTGTAGGGGCATGAGCCTTCATATGAATAATTTTTTGGTGCTCTAGTTGGACATACCTGCTTGGACATGATTCTTCCCTAAAAAGAATATTTACACTCAGACTGTCCGAGAGTTAAGGTAACAGGACATTGCACATTGCAGCTGTTGCACTGTGAGAAGCCTGCAGGCTTTGTGAAGGATAATTACAGTTCTTTTGGGAAATAAAAATCCCCTCTCTTCAGCAGCTGCAGAACATATGATTAGATATAATGAAGCATTGCCTTGGATTATAACCAGTCTGATTCCTGAGCCTGAAAATCTGGTCCTTTAAACTGCCTACTGTTTGATTATAACTCTGTGTTGGGATTTGGGATTACAGCAAATGGCTACACAGGGCAGAGGTACCAGAAGCAGATTGAAAACAGCCCTTACTCTTCAACATATTCCCTTGTGGCAGGTCAGGACTGAACATGCATGTGCGTAAATGCTGAGAGCAGTGTGAAAACTTTGTGTTTGTAAGGAAGTCAGCAAAACTAGGCATTCCTTGAATATCTGCTTGTCTTGGGGTAGTTGGGGATCTGTCATGAAGAGGACAGCCATGGGTGGCAGTGCTTAAAAGGGAGAAATGCTCAGATGCCAGAAGAAACTATATATCCTTGTCTTCCTTTTTATGCATTACATAAAATCACTGTTTTTATGCATTACAGCCTTTTTGTGGAATCTAGTGGCAAAATCAATGTTGATTTAGCTAGCTTAGGCTTTGCTGAAACTAGGAGAACTGATTCCATCCAACAACAAAGATAAAAAAATTATTTAAGGTAGAACTTGGTAAACTTATGGATGAACTTGGGTGATAAAGTTGCTAGAAATTTAACCAACTGGTCTGAGTCCTTGGGTGTCCAGCTTGATGATATCCCCAAAGGAGATATGAATGGTATTGACAGTGTTTATTTCTATCCTTTGTTGTATGAGTCACTTCCCACAGCTTACTGGAGTTGTCCCTGGGTTTTCTGCTGTATATCCTGTCTTCTCAGAGGTTTTATTTTTTCTTTTTTCTTTTTTTCTTTTTTTTTCTATTTTTCTTTTTTCTTTTTTCTTCTTTTTTCTTTTTTCTTCTTTCTTTTTTTCTTTTTTCTTTTTTCCTTTTTCTTTTTTTTTCATTTTTCTTTTTTCCTTTTTTTGTTTTTTATTTTCTTTTTTCTCTTTTTAAATTTTCTTGTTTTTCTCTTTTTTCTCTTTTTTATTTTTCAGGGTTTTTTCTTTCTTTTCCTTTTTTCTTTTTTTGTTTTTTTCTTTTTGCTTTTTCATTTTTACTTTTTTCTTTTTCCTGGGTGGTTTTTGCTTGTTTGTGGCTTGTTTGTTTGGTTTATTTATTTATTTTATTTTTATTTTTTTAAGCATACAAGAGTGTCTAAGAGTAGGTAGATAGGAAAAAGTGGTGGTATCTATTGATGCTATGAGAAGTTACAAGTATGTCATTGATCCCTGAAGAGTTTGTAATGTTCACATGCTCAGACATGTCAGCATTGTTAAAGGTAGGGGAGCATTCTCACCAAGGCTTGAAAGTCAGGACTGCGTTGGTTGGTTGGTTTCTTATCATCTTAATTTCAGTGTAGAATGGGGTCTGGGTCACTCCCTTGGATTTCTAAGTCTCTTCTAGGACAGAAGTGTGAGGTTTTTTTATTTGGAAGGGGTTTGTTTTGTTTTATATAGCATTGTAAATGCTTGTTATCAGCAACATGGGGTCACATCTTGGAAAAAAAAATCTGTTGTTTACTTGCCTGCAGTAGTAACACTTGCTTACTTGACCTGTGGGTTTAGGATTGATGGTGGTGGTAACATGTTCTGTTCCTGTGAATGGAGGTGGAGCAAGTGAGTCTGGCATTTCTGTCTTCCGAGTATTTGGCATTTCTGTCTTCTGAGTATTTGATTTTTATTAACTCATTAATATTTTAATGCCTTTTTTTGTGGGTGAAGAATATGATACAGAACATTGCTTTGTGCAAAACCTTATTTCTGGAAACATACAAATAGAAAAATATCTCATGCTTTTCAGTTCTAAAAACCAGCAGCTTTCACATGTAGGAAATACCTACAAAGGTGATCCAAGATACTTTTTCCATCAGTGTGGAGTATTTTTTTTCTCCTGTTGCATTTTCACTTTTTATATCAATATATTTATCAAGCAGCATTTTGAAAGATGGAGTATTTTTCTTACATCTTGTATTTAAAGAAAACAAAATTTAAAAGCAACAGGCATGTGATTCAACTTTTGTTCCTATAGCTACATTCCAGTCACTCATGAAATGTATCCTTAAAAACTTGTTTCTAGTCCTGAGTGGATCTCTCCCAAAATAAACAAATCTCTATAAATTAAAATGAATTAATATTTAGTCCCTTTTAAGCATTTGCCAATTTACTTTGTGTTGACATAGTCCACAACTATTGTACCCTTTCATTCAAAAGGTCTTTTATTCAAATATAGTAGCAGATTTCTATGTTTGATGAGTTATTTTAAAGTTACATGGCTACTATGTAAGCTGCAGCTGTTAAAAGAGTTGACTGATTGCTCTTTTATATCAGTGAAGGAATTGTTTACCTAAATGGTATTGATCACTTGTCTGTGAGCTATGGGAGTGTTTATTATAGAAACACATTTTCTTTTGTCAAGAGAAATAAAAAAGTTCTTCAAAACCTTTTGAATGGAGCAGTGGTTCAGGCTGTGTTTGGAAATAAAGCTGCTGCCTTCAGAAGGTTTGCAATATACCACCATACCATCTAACTCCCAGCCACAAAACTCTTGGAAGCTGTTATCTCTTGCACTGTTTGGAGTTTAGGAGGCAGCAGCACAGTAGCTCTTGGGCTGAAAAAGGAGTGTGCTGTGAGCTGATGTGACTTTGCAGGGGTTGTGCACACAGATGTCTTGGGAAGGGTCTTCTCAAGGCTGGTCCTTCACTGGGGTCTGAGAGGCAGCCAGACCTTCTTGGAGCCTTCCCTGGGGCCAGAGGTCAGTCTGGACATTGATAGGATGACCAGTTTATTTAAAGCACTTATCATAGATAATAGATAGTAATGGGAGAAGTGCAGGTTTCTCCTGAATTCCTCATACAATTGAAATTCACATCAAAATTAGGATGAAGATATTTAATTCTGTAAGTTTTTCAGACTAAAGGATTGCTAAAATTTTCTTCTCAGCTTACATTTCCCAATGTGGTTTTTATTTTTTGCTTTACAGTGTTTATTCTCTTCTAAAGAAATGCTTTCCTTAGTTGCATTTTGCCCTGCTGTCTGACATAAATTCTGATGCTTTTAGCAGTGTTTCTGCCTGAGTTGGAAAGACAGAGGAAATTCAGCAGCCTTCTTTGTCTATTTTCCATGTGATATAGTGCCTTTTGTGACAGGCATTGGCAAAGAACTGAGGTGCAGAAAACTGTGAAATACATGAAAATCCTAAAGCCATCATATAAAAAATTGAATATCTAAGTGTATGAAGCTCACACAGTGTATCATCCTACTACATATTTAACAGTTTTTCCTGAGTAGTAGGCAGCTAGCTTTGGAAAGTCCATAAATATTTAATTCTATGAGATTAAAAGTAATTATGTAGCAAACATATAAGACTTTTTGTTGGATGTTGTTGTTTACTGCTTTTATTTTGTGTGTTTTTTGTTTTCATATGGATGAGTCAGCATTTAATCTCCCAAAAACCTTCTAAAATTATTCCCATCAACTTAGTAGTACTCATTGCTGAGGCAGACCTCATCAGCTGGAGTTTCCCTTTGTGAAGAGATAAGATGTGAACTAAGACGCAGGGCGTGACTGTTTCTTTAGTCTTGTGGCAGTTTGTGACAAATAAAAACAAAGGGAGTTCTGAAACTATAATGCTGAATTTCAGTATTAAAATACAGTTTGAATCTTTTTGCTGATGGGAACTGTAATGTTCTGTAACCTTCTTGAACTGAGGGGAGAAGCAGAAACCTGGGATGTTGGCAAATGTTTTTTTTTTTTCACAGCAACTAGCTGGAGAGAAGTGAGCTGTCCTATATGAGCTGTTTGTCCTAATTCTGGTGTTAAGGCTGTTGTAGTTCTGCTAGAATACAGATTGGAGAAAAACATGATTTACAGGTAGAAATAATGTCTTTTGTGAATATCAGAATGCATAGAGGGAAGAAATAGGAAAGGCTTTGGCTGTGTAAGCCCGTGTCAGATGAGAAACAGTAAAAACAGAGATAGTAGGTTGATAACAATTGCAACGAATTTAATTATGTAGATCATCTAGGCAAATCAGAGAAAAGAATTTTTCCTACCTGTGGTGTAGAGTGCCGCTGTGATGGATCACGTTGTTTGATCTGGAGGAGGAAAGCCTTAGGCTGGTAAAATTTGCTGACATACAGATTTTCCTTCAGGTCTATAGGTGTTTTAGGAGGAATGCATGATCATTTTTGTCTAGGAAATTACTTTGTCACTATGCTAGAGAATTTATTTTACTGCTTGTTGACAGACATCCATTCAAATTACTGTAATGCAGTTTTAAAATACTGTTTTATGTCTTTTTTTTCTTCCCAAGGACTATTGATTCTCTTGCACTCTACTCTCATTTCTTTTAAAAAAAAGTTTTCTTTCTTCCCTCTGTCCCTCACTCCCTCCTTCCCTCCCTCCCCCATCAATCTGCTTAGCTTACATCTCACTCTCATTTCTCTTTGTTAATCAGTTCTCTTTTCTGTGGCAAGATATCAGAGAAGATAACTGAATGTGCCAGTACAAGTTCCTCAGATGTCAAGTCACTTGCATGGTATCTAGAATGGAATGATTGCTTAGAAATAATAATCTCTGTGCACTCTTGTTGGTGGCAGAGATAAGGAAACCCCTCAGCAGCTGCCAACATTTATTTAATACAGATGCTGAAACCAGGCAATCAATCTGCAGCTGTAATTCTGAGGTGGCCAGGAGATCTTCTGTAAGGGACCATCAACTTATTACCAGTCTTTTAAAAAGAATGGAAGAGCTAGTAGCTGGTATCAAATTCCAAAGGGGGTCCCTTGGAGTAGAACACACACAGTAGGACAGCCAAGAGCACCTGTACAATTCCATGGCTGTTGAAGGGGCAGAAGTCAATGGATGAGACAGCTGAAGATTTGTCATCAGTTGGTGTTTTCCTTCGGTAAGTCTTAAAAAAACTACAGTAGTATTCTAAGTGTGTTATCCCTTAAAAAGAGTAAGCTAAAACATGGAGAAAATATGTACAATATCCTGCCCTGGTTTAGGACAAATTTGAGAGGAAACCTCCAAATGGGGTCTCTCCAGGAAAAAAAGAAACAGATTCAAGCTGCTCCTCCCCCAACTGGTTTGGGAAAAAAAATTTCCTTGAAGGAAAGTGGAATAAGCTGTTTATTTAACAAGCAAAATATCCACAAGCATAAAAATGGAATAATATTAAACAATGAAACCTCTCGCTGTTCAAAGAGATGGCAAATCCAGGAAAGTCCTTGCCGTGAGGTGCAGCTCGGCTCGCTCAGTCTCTTATCAATCTCTCAGGCGCTGGAGAGTGCCGAGGCCCAGGCCCCGGTGGGCCACAGGCGTGAGATCCTGGGGTGTTCTGGGTTTCCAGTTCAGAGCAGGTTTGAACAGATCCAAGGAAAAAGAAAAGAGGAAATCACAGTCCAGGGAACTTCCCTGCCCCAGCTAGCTAAAAACTAACTAAAAGCAAAGGAGAGCTCTGTCCCGCTGTCTGTCCGTGCTGCAGACAGCACAGGCCGGAGAGAGCTGTGGGGGAGTGAGAGTTGTTTCTGCAAACAAACTGCGGCTTCTTCTTTCTCCTCTTCACTCTCAGAACCAGTCTTAAAGGTGCAGAACTTAATATGTAACATAAACAGAACACACGATTTGGGGATACAGGCATCATAAAGTCACCCCAGGACATATCCATAGCTCCTCGTTTGAAATAGAAGATTTGAAACTGTTTAGAGTATGCTTAAGAACAGTTCAGGATAGAGCCTGTGCCTTGTGTGTAATAAAATGTGTTTGTTTATACAGAGAGCACTTGGAGAAGAGAAGGTTTTGTTGAAGAGGTAGTGTATTGTTGAACTGTGTTTGGAACAGGAAACTCACTGAACCTGATGCCTTTCTTCCAATTTTCCTAGTCTAAAAAGAAGGCTGTGCAAATGGGCCTGTGCCTGCCTCACTTGAAGGGACCTCTGCTTTGCAGATCTATCAGGAAAGATGAGCATTGCAATTAGAAACATACAAAGTGACTACATTTCCCCATTTTCACTCTTGCTTTTTCTTGGTTTTTTTTCCCCCTCTGTGTATGTGCCTACCTTTCATGCAAGGGTGGATATGAGAATTAAATGCTCTGTCATAGTATTGCAAGCTAGGCAGGAACTCTTCAAGTCCTTCTGCAGTTTTTCAAGTCCTGATTGCATTTCTTTTTGCACATAAGCTTGAATCTTTGCAAACCTTCAAAGCCTTTAGGCTTTTTTCCTCAGCATATGTTTATACCAGCAGAGTACCACTGAGTATTTCTTCATTACATTCATGCCCCCTAATCAACACTGTCTCTGAAGGTAAGACAGATGGAATTTGTTTGCTTATGAATTATGCAAAATTGTATCTTAATAAGTTCCTGCATTTTAATGGACAAATGAGCCGATATCTTAGGTGGGTGAGCTAGGTGTGACACAGTGTGTAGATGGACTACAATTGCTTCAATTTGCTAGCTGTACTTTCAAGTACACCTGTTCTTCAATGTAGCTTTCAGGTGCAAAATCTGCCATCTAGAATCAGACTAGGCTTGGAACAAAAGAAAACAATCAAAACCAAAGGCCATAAATTTAGGTCAAAGCAGTTTTTTCTCAGTTGAAATAAAGCACTTTTTCATGGAACTTAATAATAGAAGCAACTGTTTGTTGAGAAATATAAGTATAATTAGAAAGCAGAGTATCATATTGCATGCTAATGGATCATGAAAGAGGAAAATGAGAGAAATATGTGAAGTCTATTAGCACCACTTTAAATTTTGCAGATTGTATTGAGTCAGCTCAGCTTGAAATGGAGTTTGTGGAAATTCCATTTTTTTTAATGTTCTGAGAGAAAGAATATGAAGCTTCGATGCCTTTTTTTTTTATTTAAAGGGAATGAACTGGAAAAGATAGGAGGCAGCAGGTGACAGGTGTGTTATTTGGCTGTTGCTTAACTTTATTTATTTTACATACAGACAGGAGATGTGCATCTTTTTTATAGCTGGACAAAGTTTGATGCAAGATTCTTTAAAAATCATCTTCAGTTTTGGTTTTGAAAGACACTGTACCAACCCAATTTCAAAGTAGTAACCCCAAAAAGTAAAGTACAAGGTACAATGAACTGTTTTACAGAGACTCTGGTAGTATAGTAAAAGGCAATAATTAAAATGGCAGAATGAATCTGTTAAATTATGTGAGTTTTCTTCTAAAAATGAAGAGTTAACATGTGAACTTAATGAAAAGAACCAGTACATAAAGAAAAACAGGAATAGTAGGTATTAGCAAATTAATGTTTGGTAGTTGGTTTTACAGACCCTCTTCTTCATGGTGCAGAAGAGTCAGAAGCTAAAAAGATGAGCTAAGGTAAGCTTTTATATACACTAGTGCCAGTTCATTGACCTCATATGATTGCAGAGCTGTAGCAAATGCTGAAATGTGGCTCTTAGGAGGGAGCCTGAATGATAAACCATTTCCTCCACTGCTAAGGGCAAAGGCAGATGCCCTTTCCTGCAGCCATCAAAGACACTGTTAACAGTTACCTGTGTATTACCACTGGGATAGATGTTATTATGTCTCAAGAATAACACTTGCAACAAAGAGTAATTTATCTGCTTTTCACATCTTCCAAAATGCTTTAGGAAGGTATTTAGAGCTTAGATGGAAAGGTTTGCTTTGAAATGAAATTAAATGAAATGAAGATACTTCCACAGGTTTTTGTTTTTTTTTCTATGAGATTGATAAGTCATAAGAGAGGACAAGTAACAGGCAGTTTGTAGAAGACTTGTAAAACTGAGCCACTCTGTCAGCTCCCAAAATAGTCAAGGATATCTTTTTCCTAGTTCTCCAGTTTGTGATTACTATTTCCTGTTGCTATTTTTATGCCAGAGAGAGTGATTTGAGGTGTTGATTTGGGGGATTTGAAATCTTTCTCTCCCTTCAAAAGGGAAATGTTTTACTGCTGATACTGCAAGATGCATAAATGATGAGCCCTGATGACAGCTGCTCACTCACATTTGTCATCATTATGTAAACTGCCATCTGCCAGAAATGGGCACTGTCCGAATAAAAAGCAGAAGAGCTCAGATGAGTATCGACCACTAGGCTGGGCTGAGCTTCAGCAGAGCTTGAAAGATTGTCTGGTCATAGATGCAGCTTCTTCTTTCTGGGCCTGGCTTTCAGAGAAAATTGGTGCACCTTGTTTGGGCAATTTGCATGCCTTGCTTCTGGTGCTGTGCTCCCAAATGAACAGCAGTGAAGAACAAAGCTGATGATCTAAATTGTTTCCAACATTGTCACTGACCATGGTGGCCTTTATACCATGTTCACTGTGTACGTCAGTGCTATATTTGGGAGAAACGTTGCATGACCTGGTTATTGCTTTTCCAACAATACAGTTCTGAAACTCTGCAAATAAGTAATGAAAGCATCATGTGGCCAGAATAGAAAGAAAAGTAATGACTAATCTGAAACAAGACAATAGAACTGTTTTTTGCTTTGCAATATAGTGTAGCTTGGAAACAAGATAGAGCAATTTTTGTACAATTAGTAAGAGATTATGCATGAGAAAATTTCAGTTAAATACATTTTAAAAAATCCCAGTGGCAGTTTCAAATTGTTGTAGAATCAGCACAAGTTGGCAACTTTGAAGCCCATGTACAAGAAGGGCGGGAAGGATGATCTGAGGAATGACTTGCCTCTCAGCCTGACCTCAGTGCCAGGGAAGGTCATAGAGCAAATCATCTTGAGTGCCATCACACAGCATTTGGAGGACAAACAGGGTCAGGCCCAGCCAGCATGGGTGGATGAAAGGCAGGCCCTGCTTGGCCAACCTGATCTCCTTATGTGACAAAGTGACCCACTGTATGGATGAAGGGCAGGTTGTGGATGTTGTCAACTTGGATTTTACTAAAGCCTTTGGCATCATTTCCCACAGCACCCTTCTGGAGAAGGGAAAATGGATTGCTTGTGGCTTGGACAAGTGCACTGTTTGCTGGGTGAAAAACTGGCTGGTTGTCCAAGCTGAGGGAGTGGTGGTGAGTGGAGATACATCCAGCTGGTAACCAGTTGCTAGTGGAGTTGCCCAGGGCTCAGTGTTGGGGCCAGACCTGTTTAATATCTTTACTGATGATGTGGATGAGGGGATGGATCAAGTGCACCTGCAGTCACTTTGCAGATGATACCAAGTTGGGTGGGAGTGCTGATCTTCTGCAGGGTAGAGTCTGCAGATGGGGCAAGGCCAGTTGCGTGAGGCTTGAGCAGGGGAAGTGGTAAGTCTTGCTCTTGGGTCACAACAACCCCATGCAGCATAATGGGCCTGGGGCAAAGTGGCTGGAGACTGGCCTGGTGGAAAAGTATTTGGAGGTGTTGGTCAACAGCAGCTGAACATGAGCTAGTGTGGGCCCAGGTAACTAAGAAGTCCAGTGGTATTGGGGCTTGTGTTAGAAATAGTGTGGCCAGCAGGGTCATGGCAGTGATTGCTCCCTTGTACTTGGCACTGTTGAAGCTACACCTTGTGTCTGTGTCCTCAGGGTTTTGTGCTCAGTAATTTTGGGCTGCTTACTGTAAGAAAGACTCTGAGATGCTGGAGCAAATCCAGAGAAGTGCAGTGAAGCTGGGGAAGGGTCTGGAGCACAAGTCTAATAAGGAGCAACTGGGAAAGCTGAGGTTGTTTAGGCTGGAGAAAAGGATGTTCAGAAGAGATCTTACTTCCCTCTGTAGCTACCTGAAAGGAGGCTGTAGCTAGGTGGGAGTCAGTCTCTCCTTTAGGCAACTAGTGATAGAGCAAGAGGAAATGGCCTCAAGTTGTACCAGGGGAGACTGTGATTGGATATTAGGAAAAAGGTCCTCACCAGAAGAGTTGTTAAGCATTGGAAACAGCTGCCTGAGGAAGTGGTTGAGTCACCAAGCCTGGAGGTATTTCAAACAGGTGTAGAAGTGGCATTTAGGGATGTGGTTTAGTGGCATATGCCAGTGTTAGGCTAATGGTTGGAGTCAGTGATCTTAGAGAGCTTTTCCAACCTAAATGGCTCTATGGTTCTAACCTCTGTGCTGTTTAAGTGCTTTCTTGCAAGTTCGCCTTATGTTTAAGTTGCAGCTACATTAGCAGTAATCTAAACCCAGCAGGGTAATATTCCACATTGGCCATTATACAGTAACACTGGAGTGATCAACAGCTGAGACATTTCCTACAGTGAGAGGATTTTGTTTTGGTCACAAGCATTAGGTTGCCGTAATGTTCAACATTTTCAATCAAAATTACTCATTGACTGTGAGTCTTGATTAAAAAATAATATTGTAACTTCCATTTTCCTCATGTCCTGTGAGTAAGAGTCATCAGAGACCAATGATGCCTGCCTCAACAGTGCTGCAGCACAGTGCTTAAACAGGGCAGGAGACAAGCAAGGGCTGAATTTTGTGTGCTTGAGAGGTTTACTGCTCTGTTTTGACAGTGACACAATATGATAAATCCTTCTCTTCATAACAGGCCATTTAAAATGTGATTAGTGCATTTAGTCAAAACCTAAATATAAATAGAAAATAACCATACATATAAAAATGTTTGTTGTGTGTAGATTTTCCCCAGGAGGAATAAATTACCCAGTAAGAGATTTTGTGCAGATTTATGATGTTTATTAGTTACTGTGCCACATTGTGCTTTAGGAAAAAAAACACCTCTATTCAATTTGATGAAACAGTAGAAGAACCTCTATTTGAGCAGTTTGTGACTACATGTCCCAGATGATGGGTGCAAGGAACAGTAAATTTATATTTTAGTTTAACTTTGCTTCATCAAATGTTCAATGCATCAGAAATAAGAATGTTTTTCATTGCAGTTTACACTCGATCTCCCTTATCTGAGAGAGCAGATTTTGCATTTTCATGAAGGAGTTTGGAAGAACAAGGACACCAGTTCAGGGTCAGCAGAGTTGGCCCTCTGGAGCAGAGCTGTGGACACACAGTCAGGTAGCACCCTGGTATCCATGTACAGTACATCCAGTCTGTCCACTATGAACAGTCCTGTACACACACCAGCAAACAGCTGCACATTTCCCACCAAGCCTGGACTCCTCCTTAACCTCCTCTCTGTTTCTGACAGTGACACAAAGTCTTCCTTTTTCACGCTTGCATTATTTATGCTTTGCTGCCAAGCTTTTCTCCTAAAATTCTCCTGAAGAATTTCACCTTGAAATATCTAGGGTTTTCCCTCCTCCTGGCTTTGCTAGGAGGCAGAAAGCTACAAGTCAGCTATGTTTTCTTTTTATGTATTTAATGCAAACCTCTTTTACTGCTTTTGAAACTCAAGAAGTCAGCTTCAGGCACCACCTGTATTCTGTAGCTGACTTGACTTTAATGCTAAATATATCCACACCATATTACTGGGTGTGATGCATTTTTCAGTAGTCTGTGGCAGTTTATACTGTAATGCCTAAGCTTTAAAGCCTCTTTAGTCATGTTAGCTTGGGGCTCAAGTTCATGCTCAGACTCAAATTCTGTACTGTCTTTGTTTATTCAGTTTGTTTCAAGGGATGTAGATATCTAATCTTGACATGAGAAAAGAGCCAAACTGCTAGTGGTGTCCCCTGGTTGGTACTGGTTGATGGAGGACCTTCAACCAAAACATAGGCTTGATGATTCAGACTTAGATCTTCCTGATGTGAGCTGAGTATTTCTAGCCCATTCAGAGCCTTTTTCACTTGCTATTTGCAAGGGATTTAGGATGAAAAGGTGAATGAAACATGCAATATAGATGTCTGAACCATTCTGCTAATGTAGGTAGCTGTCCTTGTGTGCCAGATACAGAAATACCTTCATTCCAAGTGATTTTGTGACATTTATAGCTAGGAAAATATTATATTTTCTGTACTTTTATAGTATTTTAAACAAACCTGTTCTGTTTCAACACTTAGAGTGGAATAGCTTCTTCTTTTGTGTTGAGTTTATTTGTTTTCTTATTCTTTTCCCTCTTAATTTTTTACCTAAAAAATGATTCATAGTATTTGTTAAATCATCTTTTGACATGGAAAATTTGGTCTGATTCTAAGGAATTTTTAATTGTGCATTTGCTATTGAGATAAAATAAGTAAGGGAAAAAATGGAAAACTGCTTTGCAGAAATTAACCTTATTACAGCTTTGAGGAAATGACACTGTAATTAAAGCTGAGACAGATATTTTATTCTAATCCCTTCTCTTCAGCTGTGCGTAACATGTTGAAAATAATGTGATAATTTATCACGTTGATGCTCTTCAATGGACAGTTTGTGGAAAGAATTTGTTCTTAATTTTGAGACAGAAAAATAGAGTATTTCTGTGTATATTCAAACTCGGGTGAAATTTTGTAGAAAGTAATTCATGGCTTTAACTTCCTGTTTTGTCCCAAACTTTCTGTATACTGTTTCCATGGATGTTCCTACAGAGTAGAATCCTGTCATCTCTCAAGAGCCATAAAATTGGAATTTGGGTTATGACAATAGCACATATGATATTTTCTAATGATGAATTATTTACTGTTGCCAGAGTAGAAGAGACAAGTGAGGAAACAAAGGAAAAAACCCAAAACAGATACAGTTGAGTTGTTCTTGCATTGCTCCTATTACTGTGGCATGTGGAAACTTTCCATTTGGGATTTTGAGGGAAAAAATAAAAATAAAAAATGGATATGAATTGGTACTAGCATACATGCTCTCATTTGCTCCCCTCTCAGCCATATTTACTATTGAGCTGAAGAAGCCATGAGATCAGACCTTTTTTTTTACTTGGAAAGCAGAGTTGCTCTCTTCTGTCTTTCACAATTCAGTTCCAGTAAGTCAATTAGATGCCAGTTCTCATTTTCACATCATTTCCATCTCTCTTTTAAAACCAGAAATATATATTTTTCTATTTAAGAAAAAAAATATTTCAGGGAAATATATTTAGGAAAAAAATATTGAAGAATTTATGATTGACTCAGACATGTTTGCTAATTTGCTCTTCCCCTTGTTCTGGTCTACAATGCCTCATGTTCTTTTTTCAGTATTTTCTTATTACAGCCTTTTTTTAATGCCTTCTTTTCATTTAACAGCAAACACTGGTTTTTCAGAGCACAAAGAACCATTTCAGTTTCTTTGAACACAATGAGAACCAAAACGACTCATAGCTGTAGCTTGCAGTTAGATCATCTGTAATTTTTTCATTGCAATTCCATTTTTTTCAGTTGCTTATATTTTTGTCAAAAAATCTACTCCTGCTTCAGAGAATATTTTCACAGATGCTTTTTGAGGAGAGCCTCCCCAGTAGAGGTGCTGAGCTGGAGGGGAAGACCTGACCAGCAACTCTTTAACAAGATCAGATTAGTAAAAAGGTAAGCTCCTATCATCTTGATCTGTAAGGTGAAATTTGTTAAGTTGTTCTAATAAAGTCTGTGCATAGCAGCAGATAACTTATTTTCAGTTGTCAGTTTTGGAGATACACTGCTATTTGTAAGGTTGCTCAGAAATAATTATTAATAGTGCCTTGCACCAAAAAGGTCTGTGATGCTTCAAAGGGATGCACAAGCCTTAGAGGGATGCTCAGAGTTACTGCTGTGTGTGACTGCAGAGGAAAGTCACGAGGCTTGCACACTTCAAAAGTCAGGGCATGCAAAAGTTGAAGCTGCCTGAGCAAATTCTCCTCCTCCCGTCTGCTTGCTCATTATAGTGCATATAATTGCTCAATCAGTTTCATTTCTTTGGAGCATCTCCTTTAGCAGTTAAGAGATTTGATGATCTAACTATGAATGGAGTTCCTAAATTGTATTTTTTGGTATTGAGGTTTTTGGCCAAGTAGAAATGCAGTCCTTTTGTTTCATTACTGCTGCTTTGCCTTTACAAACTTTTAATAAAATTTTTTACCAAGATCTGATCTATTAAAGATCTGTCCTGTGCATCAAAGAAAGATGCTGTTTCCAAATGCCTATATGGTTTATAATTTACTGGTTTTTTGGTCTGTGGGTAGCATTTTTATATGCTCCTATAGCTGAAAGAAAAATGACACATAAACAGTACCCTGTCTGCCAATATTTAATCTCATCTATGAAAAAGATTCTATTTCCATAGAGAAAAGAAGCATATTTCTTTAACAAGCATAAGACTAATTTGTAGAGCTAGAGTCTTAACTTCATGTGTCCAGAAAAATGACTCAAACGTGATGCAGATACATAAAGGTTTAAACCTAACATAGTTCGAGCCCTCTCTGGAGTGTATAAAGGAAGGTCAGAATATACTGATCAGTATTACAGCTTTATACTGTAAATAACAGTAAAAACAACGGCAAAACATGATAATAATGATTATGATACTGCCTTCTACTTCTTCTACTATCACTTTTGTGTTTTCAGTGAGAGCACCCAGCCTCCTTGAATAGACGGACCCATCTTTGCCTTTAGCTTCGGTGGTGTCAGGCCACATGTAGAAGTGTTCTGGATCTGAAGACTGAGGTCTTGTCTCTAGCAAAATAAAATTAATCCATTCTAAAATGTGACCTCAAAGAAACCCATGACTTCACTGCACTGTCTTTATCCCTATAGAGTCAGGTAGGGATTCAGTGCAATGGCTTCAAAAAAGTGCTTTTTGACATTTGCATTTCTTGCAGAGCACTTTCCATAGAGATAAAGGCAATAAATGGGTTACAAATATTACTGTAAAGGATTTTTATGATGAGGCAAAATAGTCTAAATAAATTTATATAGACTGATTATACTTTAGACAGAAGTGGCAGGTGAAATTTTATAGGTTTGACATATAGTAATTACCTCTAGATCTAGCTGTTGCTGAATTAATAGTTAGTAAAGAGATACAGTAATGTCATATCTGCAGATACAAGCTATATTAAAATACTTGGATTTATGTTCTTAAGAGATTCTATTCCTCTGTACGCTGAGACAATTTACTTCCAATCACTGCATTTCAGGCTCATTTTTAAAAATCAAATAGTTGTGTTGGTTTTTATTCCTGTCTCCGTAAACAGAGAAATGCTAAAGGTGGTGGTGAACTGTGATGTTAACAGTGAAAGAGAAAAAAGGCAGAACATTTTGAAAATGATGGTATTTATATTAGTGAAAAATTATTTTAGAAGAAAAATGGCTTATAAGTAAAACAAAGAAATAAGAATCAGGAATTATCTTAATTTGCAGCTCTAGTAGATTTAAGAAATTGTTTAATATTTTTGCATATTCTTGTTTCCATGTATGTAAAATGGTGTGATAAAGGTGTTCAGGAAAGCTTAGCTAAATCAAGGCTGCAGAGTTTTTAAAGATCAGTGGTTGTGTCAGATGAAACAAACTGCAATTCCTTTCAGCATGAGAATTTACCTTATTTAAACTGACTTGATTATTGTGCTACTTACTTTTTTATCTAGATCATAAAGCCATTGAGTGGCTCATTTTTGTAAGCCATAAAAAATAGTGGAAAAACTAGAAATTAATATAATTTTCCTATCACACAAGAGAGACAACTTTGAAAGTCTATATTTAGTTCACTCCAAATCTGAAAGAATGTAGAATTCTTATCAGAAATGTGCAATACCAATAATTTTCAGGCATTATCTAAAAATATAAACTACTTTAGATATTAAAAAAAAAAAGAAACTTAGAAATGCTGATAGCTTGAACTCAAAAAGCTCATTTGGAAAGCCCTGAATTAACTAATTTTAAAGATTTTAAATGGATGGTCTTTCCTTCCTTCCTACCTGTTTGATTTTGGAAATGCTTTTATAGTTCTCCAGAGATCATTTGTTTGGGTTAATAGGGAACTGATGTTCTTTGGAAGTACTTTGGTTGAGATGAGTGGAAAAAAGTGTTTGGCTTTGAAATTTGGATCTGGTTTAACTTAGAGCAGATGTTGAAAGGTAAATATCCTTCAATATAATTGTCTTCAATTAGTCATATTTCTCTACTGGAAAGCAACTTTATATTTTATAAAATAACTTTCCCATTAGGATTGAGCATACCATTGGTTTTTATTTATTCTGGATTAGAACATTTATTATCCCATGGTAAAATATTTAAGAGCCAGTCTGTGCTAATGAAACAAACAGTTAAAAATAAGTGAATAATGAATTAATTAGATACATGTTACTTACTAAAGCGTCCCTAAGGATTTATTGCCTTAGTGAAAAGAAAATTAAATACCATGTGTATTTTTCTGGTGGAAAATCAGTCATCAGGATGATACTGTCTTTGCCATGAGAAAAAATACAGAGAAGAAAAATCTGAAACCAAATTACTTCTTCATATAGGAAAAGATACTGAAAGCACCAGGATTAACCTTCTTTTAATTAAATGATAAGCTTTTATCGAGGTAGACAAGCACTGTATATCCAAAAATTCTATCCCTAGCATATTATTGTTGTTACTAATTTTGCTGTCCTAACAAATATGGATACATAAAACATATGAAAGGTGAAAGTTACTTGAAATCCAGAAAGGAAGCTCTTCTAATGTTTCTTTGCAAGTTTGCAAGAGCTCGAGGGACTTGTTGGCAAGGTATTATATAAGAGAGAGGAATGAGCAACCTTTCAAAGTGCAGGCCTTCTGAATACAAAATCAGTATAGATTTCAAAACCAAGTAGTAGCCAAATTCATTCCACCTTTTCCTCCTGTACTCAGGTCTGGTGAGGCTGCATCTTGAGTCCTGTGTTCAGTTTTGGGCCCCTCAGTACAAGAAAGACATTGGGGTGCTGGAGCAAGTCCACAGAAGGGCAGCAGAGCCTGGTGTAGGATCTGGAGCACAAGTCTGATGAAGAGTGGCTGAGAAAGCTGGGATTGTTTAAGCTGGAGAAAAGGAGGATCAGGGGAGACCTTATAGCTCTCTGCAATTACCTGAAAGGAGGGTGTAGCCAAGTGGGAGTTGGTTTATTCTCCAGGCAGCCAGTATAGAACAAGAGGAAATGGCCTCAAGTTGTGCCAGAGGAGGTTTAGATTGGATATTTGGAATTTTTCTTTTCCATGAATGGGTTGTCAAGCACCAGAACAGATGGCCCAGTGAGATGGTTGAGTCACCATCCCTGGAGGCCTTTAAAAGAGGTGTAGATGTGGCACTTGAGGACATGGTTTGTTGGTGGACTTGGTTGTACTGGGTTAATGGTTGACTCAATGATCTTAGAGGTCTTTTTCAACCTAAATGGTTCTACGATTCTACATTGTACCTTTGTACAAAAAAGGATGCCTCCCACATGCCTGGCTGTAGCTGAATGGGTTTTAGATCATACAGTCCACATTTCTTACAACGCATGGAATAGGAATGACAGGAATGAGTCAGGCCAGTGAATTGGCCCGGCCTCATGGTGGTAATCAGAGTGAATGTGCTGATCTTTTTGGGTTTTTTTGGTAATTTGAGGAAAGAACATGTGATTTTGATTATTAGATCTGTTGAGACACTAATCTCAGTCCTTCACAAGACATCCCTACACATCTGTAGTTTTGTAAATTTCCACATTGTTAACTCTTAAAGAAAAAATCAATCAAGTGTATATGAGGCTTTTCCCTAGCTAATTGTTTTATTAATGACTTACCTGCTTTACTTGTTAGTTCATACACTTTTTGCATGGCAACTTCAAAAGCTATTTCACAGTCCTGCCCAGATAAAAGTGGTTGCTTCATGGGTGCAAGAAGCTGTCTTACCAGAGCTGTTACTCACTGCAACTAAATCAGAATCAAGAAAAGAATCACAGTCTAATGGCTAAAGATGCTGTTATGAAGCTCTATGACTTAATAAATTACAATATTTGATTGTCTCTGTTCCCTCTACTCTTAGAACTGTGGGCATTCGTTTCATTTATGTAAAAAGTAGTTGAAATAAATTATTTACTTTCTTCTTACTTAGATCTAACTGTGCAGAAGACAGAAATGCCTTAAAAATTGAGACAAGAAAAAATTAAATTCCTCCAACTTTGGCTTTAAAAGTTTTTATTTCTGTCCTGTTTACTAATGACTTTGGAAAAGAACCATAACAAGTGAACTTCAAGTTAGCTTTCCAAAATGGGCATTTGAAAAGCTATAGTTCCTGGAAAAAAAAAAAGGATTATTTGCACATAAAAATCTTTGTTTTCACATAAAGATCTTTCTTTGTCTGACTAGAACAGTTTTTATTAGCTAATTTTATATGTATTCTCTTATGGTTTCTTATATGGATTTTCTTTTGAAAGCAATGTCTTAAATGGAAAATCATGCAAGTTAATATGCTTTCTAGAATAATCATTAAAAATGCTCTCCTTAAAAATGGTAGTCATGAAGTGTAGGTTAAGCCACACTGATTTTATGTTCCGTTACATTAAACTTTAGAAGACTATCCAGGCAGAAAGACTTGAAACACCATATGCATCATCTAGTTTGAATATGCACGGTAAATTAACTGAATCTAAACTCATAGGCAGTTGCCTGTAGTTACATTTTTTTGCTTTATATCTAGTGAAATTTAGAAGAAATCCATCAGGAGAAGATTTTCAGCTTGCTTATAAAGCTCTTTCCTCCTCTCCCTATTTAAACACAAAAATAAAGAGGCAGATATCTGG
>VWYI01011265.1:186714-200544 GCA_013399455.1 Anthoscopus minutus | reverse complement strand
AAGGAAGGAAGGAAGGAAGGAAGGGGAAATTTCTCTGACTACTGCTTAGCCCCAGATTCTACAGGGGATAGAGGAGGCACACACAGATCAGACACACAGCCCTGACACAGCACTTGGAGGTGAGCTGAAGCCAAGAAGAAAGTGAAGATGAACTAAAAGTGCTGATTACCAAATAATAAATGGCAAACTAAGATACGCAGGTGGCTGCATTTGTGCTCATTAAGCAAAATCTGTGAGAATGTGGATCAATTATATTTAAAAGAAACAGACCATGTGAATCTTTAGTTTGTACAGAAAAGGGTGTACAGGGATGCAGGGAAAGCACACAGATCTTGGAATGCTGACCATAGCAAAGCAAATGGCTCTAAAGGGACAGACATTAAGCAATTCCTGATGGGAACAATGAGAGGAACAAGTGATGTATAATTACAAATGGACTCGAGAAAAGTCTGAATGAGAAGCAAAGCAGGCAGCAAAATAGTCTCTGTTCTCTATGTAAAGAGCAAATGTTTCAAAGATTTGAAAGATGTGCTCCAAAACCACAGCTTGGGCACCTTGCTGCCCAGTCAGGAGGAGTTATAGCACTGTACCAAGTCTGAACTGAGTAGTAACCAGAACTGGGAGTTAGCTGAGTGAAAAGGCAAGTGCCAGGACACATCCAATGAGTTATCCTCCTGCATCCCCTGTTGCTACACCAAAGCAACTGGGGTGATGGAGCACAGCCCACAGCAAAAACAAGGCAAGAAGAAGCCAGGAAGGGGGAAGGAGAGATGTTTGATTCATGCTGAGACTGAGGAAGGAGGAGAAAAAGCACTTACTTTAACAATTGTTTAATTCTTTGTGCTTTGTTTTTTCCCAATACCCAGAATCAGTGGTCAGAAGGTTGTGTTAATTGTCAAGAACTTCAATCAAGTAAAAATTACCCAAGCTGAGGCTGAATTGCCTGTGACAGCATATACATAGTCAGAATTGAGGCAGGAACTCAGGCATTGAACCACAAGGGGAAAAGCACCCTAAGGAATCAATTGATGTTATCAAGTAATCTGCCTTGGAGATTAAAGAACACAGAGCAATAATGTGTTGCAATAAAAAAAGCTTTCGAGTCAGAAATGGGAGGCATAGGGAAAAACACACATTGATGTCAGCACATAATTGCTCCATGTGGACAAAATCAGATGCCTTTAAAAAGATTACTGCTAAATTCTGTGCTAGAGGATTCTTCTCCCATCAAGCGTGATTTTAACTGTAATCAAAAGGAGACAAATACAAAAAACAAGTTCCAGAAACTGCAAAACAAGTGGGACAAAGGGTGAAGGTCTTGCCCTGCTCCAGTTCTCTTTACCTGAGATCTTGGATCCTGAAGTTGCAGGTGCATCCACTGCTGATTCAGTCTCTAACTCCAAAATCCACTGAAGGCTTCCCAGCAAAGGAAAGCTTCTTGCATCCTAGAAAACTCTCCACCCTACCAAGATGAAGCTTTATCTTCTCAGTGCCACTTAAGGGGTATCAGTTAATCTTAAGTGGGAAGGAGAGGAGAAAAGAAGGAGCAAAGACAGACACCTGGCTCTGTCACCTTAACACCAGCTTGTCTTTGCAGTCAATACACCAACCAAAATTGGGGAAACCAAAGAGAAAATTGAGAGGGCACCTCATTGCAAGATTGATTTGCAAGGACTACATCTGACAGTTCTGTTCTGAGCATGCAAATTGCTACCAGATTAGGGATGTGAAAACTGTAATTTTGGAACTTTACCTGATGTCTCAATATCAGTGGAAATTCTAACCATCTGAGCTCTGATCTCCATGCCCCCATCCCTATCGGGATTGCTTGTGGCTCTAACACGATCAGTAATAGCCCGAAAAATGTCAAGTGCAAATATTGAAAATGCTCCAGTGATGACATCCAAGAAATCCTGTCAATAATTCTTTGTTCAGTAAAAGGGTGGGTAATACAGAGACGAAAATTTGTCTCTGCTATTTGACACCAAAAACAACTGCAGAGGAACAGCAAACAATTGCCACCCATTGGACCAATGTTTGTCTCGTGGTAATGGTGCTGTGTGATGTCATGTGATGTGTAATTAAGCAAATGAAGCTTGCTTTTAGAAAGCAACACTGAGCAGTTGCCCTGACCCCACCATGGCTAACAGTAGCACCATCTGTTCACTGTCAATGTATCTCCTGCATACCTAGTATTGCTGTCTCCTAAAATAAACAACTTGTATCACAAGATAATCTTGATCCTGCCATTTCTCAACTTTCACATTCATTTATAGCTTTTACATTATTTTAATCTACTTTTCCTCAGAATAAGGCACATACCTATAGCCCTTGGGGGTCAGAAGCGTGGTAAGCAACACAGCCCAGCCTGGTTGGGGAAGCAGGTTAAATGTTAACACCTCACTCCATCTCCAGAGCTCAGAATAAAGCACTGCATTTTTCCAAATATTATTTGATTCCCCTCAGCCTTACTGTAACTGCTCTTGATTTTGGATTGTTGCTGTGAAGTGGGGCTTGTTTGGTTTGTTTGTTTTAATGTGCTGTGATAATAAATAAATACATCATAGCACACAAGCTGGAATCTTCTGCACCTTCTCTTACATATGCAATGCTAGGCTGTGATTAATCTTATTTACATTTTCTACACAGCAACCAGGAACACAAAAGGTGGTGACAAGAGGGTGCTTCAGGGATGCATGAATGTTACACAAGAATATATGCATGTGGAGATGCCAGTTAACTAGCACATAAAAAAGTAAAAGTGAATTTAGTTTAAAAAGAAGTTATGCTGTGGTCTATCTTGCACAGTAACTCCGTGCCCTTCAAGGCATGCAGAATTCAAAGGACATGTTATTTGTGTATAAGATCAGAAGAATTTCTGATATTAAACACACTATGGGAGAGCATTACCCCCAGCAGGCTGAGTCCCAGGCAGCTCCATCACCACCTCTCACTGAAAGACCATGAGCTTGCTTCAGAAAGCACAAGGCAAAGCAGAAAATCCCCAAGAAGTGCAGTGGTAATTACTAATTATATTAGTTAGCTATTTTCTACTTATTCAAAAGTATGGAAAAGTCCACCAGCTGAGCTAAAGAAAAGCTGAGGGGCAGAGTACAGCTAAAGCAGAAAGATTTACACACAACTTTTGTCACTAATTTATCTAAGATGTGAGTGTGATATAGCAGGAAATGGCTTTAGGCTGCTATTTAACTAACAGTGCTGGTCAGGCATTTAGGCCTAGAGCAGCAATCAGATAACTGGAGCCAGCAAGGCCCGAAAAATCCCCAAAAGTGCCATAGGGAGAACCCCAGTAACTCACAAACTCCTCCTTTGAGAAGCACCTCCCACCTGGTGCATGTCATACCCACAGAGGTGACACCACTTAAAAACAAAAGGTAAGATGTGCTTGTCTACACTACATTTGCAAAGATAATTACTTGATAACAATACAAAGGAAAGCAAAACAAATTCTTCCATTAGCTGGGGCCTTCCTATCTCCAACCTCAATCTCATTTGCTGATACCGCCAAACTTTTCATAAACGTCTTCTATCACTATTAGCTTTAATTTAAATAATTATTGGGCAGAAGAAAAAAACCTGCTCAACCATGGCTCTCTAATCTAATAATTAAATCCACCTGTAAGAGCTGAACAATTTGTGTCTCTGATTATTAGTGCAGTCAAGTATTTTCCACTGGGTGGTGTAACATCAGCCAGAGAGACTGTGTGACACAGCTGGAAACTGAGCCATGTTTTGATAAGGAAAATCAGCCCAAGCTGCTCCACAGGCAGAGGTCCTGACTGAGGCCAATGTCCCATTCCCACCAGGCTGTTAAACACAAGATGTATTTTATCTACTCTAGCCCTCTTGCAGCAGGTACAGCGTGTCTCAGCCAGGCATTTGCCTATCTTCAGCCATCTGGAATTCCATCCTTTTGCATTCTGCCTCTCTTGTGATCATCCACCTCAATTTGATATCTCTGTTGGGTGGTTACTCCTGCAGAGAAAATGTTGGATTTTGTCCAAATGATGGAAAAATATACCCATTTAGATTACCTGAAGCTGATAACCTTTCTAAGAGAAAGTTTCTAGCAGAAATATTGCAACTGTATTTTTCAGGGACGTGGTTCCTCTGCAAATGACCTAACATTAGACACCATAAACTGAGATGCAAAACTTCTTCAAATCCTCCTGAATAAAAAAACGAGTTCTTATTCCAAATTACACACATAAATACAATAATGGTTAAACTTGTCTTTGGGAAACTGTCCAAAAATGGACAGTGTCAATGCATTTTTTCTCCCTTGGAAAATGCAAATACCTTATTTAATGATACAGCAGAGAGATCCATGAAATCACTGCACAAATAATATGGAATTTGATGTCAAAGTTTTCTGCCAAGTGACTCAATATATTGATAATATGCATTCCACAGTATGTGGGTCATTATGACAAAACACCATCCTATTATTTTTCTTTAATGATTCCTTATTATCTCCCATGTTCTATCAAGACTATGTTTTATGAACACATAATGCAAATGTATACTTATTTTCCAATATGCCTATACATATTATATTATATATTATTGTATTATATCACGTTGCACTACCTTAGAGTAAAACCATTTCCTAAGCTAGGATCTAATTCTGTGCTGCAACATGAATGCTTGTCTATGCTTTGGAACTGAAAATTGTTTTAAAACAAAAGTGTTTTAGAATGTCCCCTCTCCAAATGAAAATGCAGCGTGTATTCACAGTACTGCTGACGTGGTAATACATGGTTGATGATGAAAAATAACTGGTTAATTCAATTCCTTGTGCCTAGGAAGCAGCTCTGTCAGCATGATGAAGTTCTGAGGCAATTATAAGAGGACTTTGTATGACTGGTCATAAAATGTAACTCCAGAAAAAGAACAAACAGCAATGGAGTATAAACACCACTGGAACATAGGTCATCCTCACTAAGCTTTTTACCCCCATTGATCAGTTCTGCATTTTATGTAATACCATTGCAATTAATTGTACTCCTTGTTATTGTGCACTTTTCATTTTATATAAATGCAACAGCGGTCCCATTTGGCAGTTTAGCCCACAGAAAACAAATGTATTGATCATTGGCATAATCAGGCATTTCTTCTTCAAAATTAACACATCTGTGCTGCTTCACACATGTTATCTGGCTCCAGAACTAGAGAGAGATTAGAGAGATTGCAAACCAAAGCTTGTCTTAGGGGGAAAAAGCTGCTTTAGAACCTACCAGAGCGATGAAAAGCGACCTGGTTGGCAGGGTGGGGACCTGCATCGATGGACAGAATAGGGAGCAACTTCCTCATGTCCCAGAGCTTCATCACACCAGAGGAGTCACAGGAAGCAATGATATCCCCCTGCCAAAGATGGAAACAAAATCAGGGCATTGCTTCTGTACTGCCAACATCAAAGCCTCTGGCACATGGCTGGGCAGCCAGACACAGGCACTATTTAAACAAATAAATAAATAAGCCATTGTCTGTGAGGTTATCACAGCCTCTTATCAGCTCTGCTGGCCTGAATAGCAGCAAGACAACATGACTTCTGAAGAGACTGGTTCAGGAGAAACTGGAAGTACAAAGGAGAAAAAGGGTCACCTTGAATTCTGACACCAGTGTCCCCTAAGAACAGGCCTTGTGCTTCTGCTCACACAGCCACAGGATTGGCCTTCTAGCCCTGCCTTTACATTTGTCTGCTCCTGTTTTCCAGGTGAAGGGTAAAACGAGAGCAGAACAGATGCTCCTTCCCTGCTGGGTATCCCACAGCCACCCCAAGGGGCAACTCCCCACTCATTTAAGGGTTGCATTGGAGGATCCTTCAGGGTCCCTTCCAGCCCAGAATATTCTGTGATTCTGTGAGAACCTCCCTCCTTTCAGTGAGCCAGAAGCAAGCAGGGACTATGCAAGGAAAGAGAGCAGGAACATGTTCCCCTTGCCTCTATTCCATATTAACTAAAACCAAAACCAAACCAAACCAAAACAAACAAAAACCAACCCAAAACCCAAATCCCCCCCCCCAAAACAACCCAACCCACTCCAAGCCCCCAAAACATCAAAAACCAAACTGCTACCCTAAAAAGAGTCTTTTGATTATATAGCATATAAATAAATGCAAAAATCAAAGAAGGCAGGGTAAAGGATGCCCAAACATTACTTTGTTTAGCTGATTTCTTCCACTAGAACAGAAAGAACTGCCCAGCTACCCATGTAAAAACATTTACTTTTCATTTGAACCTCCTAAATAAAGATTCATATCCCTAAGGCAGCTCAGCTGGTGTGCACTCACAGTTATAAATGTCTTTTCCCACTTAAGCGAGTGCAAGATTTTATTAAAGAATATTGTTTGGAAGGGGAATCACAAAGGTATGGGACTGAAAATCAGGTGAAACACAGGTCAGATACTGCATCCATTTAAATCCACTGCTTTAAAAAAAATTAATTTATTTTTTAAATCTTCCACATAAATAGTACTTGCAATAAAATGTGCAGTGTTTTCGAGCAAATAGAGGATTTAAGACCTTAAAATATCCATCAGCTCCTCAACTAGAAACTAATGGCTTGCAAAACACTACCCTGGTGTAAGTATAATGAAATCTTTAGGTCCATTTGGAGAAGATCTAAATGTCAAAACTCCATTCTGGCTTGTTACAGGGACTAATATAGACTTAACACCAAGAAACAAAGTAATGATTGCTCAGAGAATTCAGCAGCCAGGCCCTCAGCACCGGCTGTTTTGCAAAAAAAGGCAGCAACCATAACTACACCCCACCCAACACAGGGCCATGAGCATCATGGCTATACCCACTGAATTCCCCTTCATTTCATCTGGATCCTGCCAGCAAATTCAGCCTGTGCAAAGGATGAGGGCAAACAGGCTGGTTGGGAAACAAACAACAAAAAAACTCCAAAAAATAACAACTACATTCTGAATTGTTGTGTGGCTTAAACTGGATCTCAGGAAAGCAAATTTTTATTGTGGGGGAAAAAACACTTGAAGAGTCTCATATCCAGTCCCTTCCTCTTACAAGCAGTATTTTCATACATTTGCTGTGCTACCTGTGCTAAATTCCATGCTAGCAGCAATTCCCCCATCCACCCCATGCTGCTGACCTAAAGCAGCCCATGAGTATAACAGGAATGTAAAAGTACTGAATTGTTCACATGCAACCTGTGTTCTTTAGATTAAATAAAATTGGGGTTTTGCAGCAAAACTTCTCCCTTCTTACCTGTCCCTGATGTATTTTAGTTAGTGTGTCATCCACATCCCACTTGGACACTATTTTCTTGGACTATAAAAAATTAGCTCTTCCTTCTCTCCTCCCCACCCTTTCCAGATAGCATTGAGCCTGGATTAATTATGCATGTACCCATTGCTGAGGTTTGTAAAGCACCTCCTACCAAACTGATCACCAAATTTGGACTGACTTTCAGAGGGGCCAGAGATGCACATCTCAGCTGAGCAGAGGTGTTGATCGAGCTGGCACACAGGAATAACTACCGAGTGGGATATCTCCTTCCCTTAGGTCATCACCCATCACTCCACTAAAGGGAAATGATTATGTATGCACAAAAATCCCTCCATTTCCCAGCATAAATATTTGGCTTCTGGACCAGGTCTTCACACTTCACCAGCCTCTCTCTTTTCACCTTCTTCTGCAAAGATTATATCCATCTCTGTCAATGGCCCACTTAGGAAATCTCCTGTATCCTTTACACCCCTTATCCTTTAATATGACTTTGACATATGATTGCATTTTACTCTATCCAGCAATTTTTCCTATCCAGAGAGACATTTTAACAAAAAAATTACTTTGTGTGTGTGTGTGTGTGAGTGGTAGTTCTGGTTTGGTTTAGAGCATGTGTGCCTTCACACTTGTTTTGTATGTGTCCCATACACTAGTTCAATAAATGCTGCTTAATTACAGCTTTGGCAGCTCAGCAATTCTGACCCAGATCAATGGACAGCCCACCTGGGTGAGACATAATCCACTCAGTGCAGTTACAAGAACCCACTTGTTACAGACAAGTGGGTGCTCTGTGACTCCTCCCTGTGACAGCTACAGTTGCACCCATGGATTTTCAATATGACATTTCTCTTGTAACAGCACAGCCCAGCTGACAGAGATAACAGCACCAGGAATGTGTCCCCAGAACAGATATTATGAAAACCCTGATCAGAAACAGTCCCTCCTACAAAGTGACTGCCAATGTAGAGCTGACTTTGACCTTCTCACTGGCCCCAATGAGGGGATCATTACCAGTGGCATAATTATGAGGAACACACTCTAACTTGTACTGCAGGTTTTCCCTTCTGTAATTAATTTTGCTCCAGTAGCTGGCACACCACAAGAGCAGACCCATTCCCCACTTTCTCACAATCTTGCCATCCCACTCTCTGCCATGTTTATTTTTCCTCGTTGCTGCTACAGAGCCCTGAGGTAAACAAACCTCTCTGGCAGGAATTTACACAACCCAGCTGTTTCCAGGTGCCAGATCCACTGCACCACCCTCACTCCTTCTGGGCTCAGTTGGTCAGAGCCTGCTGCCAATAGCACCAAGGCTGTGGGTTCAATCCCTGCATGGGCTACTCACAGAGCAGCTGGACTCAGTGATCCTTGGGGGTCCCTTCCAACTCAGACTATTCCATGCTTCTGGTGGCCACACAAGAAAGGATGAACCCTCTCATCCTTGAATAGCAGCAGTGCTGGAGTAAACCTGCCCTGGGAGCACCATCCCTTCGTGCTGGGTGACCTAGAGAAGATGGCCCTGCTCCAAGGGTTTCCTACACTGTCTTAGTGGCAAAGATCAACTAGTTTTCACTGTCACAAATCTGCAGACATGTTGACAATTTCCTCCCAGAGTCCTGGTATAAACAAAGTGTGTGTAAAATGTAACAGCCAGCAGTGTATTTGGCCTGATTTCTCTGATTAGACAGCACACCTCATCAGGAAACAGAAGTAAGAAAACAGATTTTCTGGTGGCAACATGTCAACACACACAAACAGGTATTTGATCAGCCTTGACACACTCTGCCCACAGACTTATTACTAAATGCATTAATTATCACAGATCCCAAGGCAGCTGCCACACTGAGAACACCACAGAATGTTTTTGTTAGAGAGCTGGCTATTACACTTCACCACTTCCTTGCTCTACTCCACACCTTATCCAAATCAAGTGAACTGGAGATGGGGGATAAAACTTTTCCATAGGAAGAAATAAAAAACCAGGAATGGAACCAAGCTGAAAGATTATTTGGAGCTACACACCATACAAAGAAAAAGAAAAGGGTAAGTCATATGTTAAATGAACTCATTTCCATTTGGCCATGGGCCATTTTCAGTAGCTTTTTAGGAGGAATCACTTTGAATTCTCCTGTGAGCTTTTGGCTTTTTCATCCCTGCTACTGTTATTATTTTAGTCATTCATGGAAGCACCCTCTGCCTAGCTCATGGTTTTCTTCTTCTTTTTTCTTGCCACACTGAATTTTTTTTCTGATGTGTTTTGGATGCTGAATTTTACTGAACAGCATGGTGGACCATCAGGGCTTGACTGATTTCCTACATGTAAAAGGAGAAGACAATGAGTTGGAAAGAGAAGAGGTGCAAAAGCAGATTCCCCTTGTTCTGATTTCCATTTAGCCTACACTTGCTGCTGCTCAGCCCAGTTCCATTAGCTCCTTTAATCAGAGAGCATGTAGAATGATTCTATAAACTGGTCAGACTTGCTGCCTAGTCTACAGAATCAAGCTGGTACTGTTTCGTGTGTGCACGCTGGAGTAATTAAGGAATTTATACAAGGATTCAATTAGTTTGCATTCAAAGACTGGCTCTGTTCCAGGCTCTCCTTAAAGGACTTTTCAAGTCCTTTAATTATCTTCACAGTTATACCCTCCACTCTTTACCTTCCTGCCAACTTAATGAACATCTTTATATTCCAGAATACCTCCCATTAAAATGGACATGCTCAGCTCCATATACATCACAACTCCAATCTCAACTGACACTAGCAAGCAAACCAAATAATTGTTACATCAGGAATTAAAAGATTTATTTAGTTTCCAGGAAGTTTTAAAAATCCGTTTCCTTCTTCCCTTTTTTTTCTCTTCTGTACATTAATGATTAGCAGTAGGACTAATCACCAGGTACACTTTAGGTAAATATTCCCTGAAAACTGCTGTTTCACACTCATGAGAAGAATAAAAATCTACACAATTATGTCTCTTGCTTATAAACACACCTCTGGATTTATTGCTGAATGATCAATAATACATGAACCACATCAAGTTGCTTTATCTAATTTAGACTGCAGTAGACTCCTCCCAGGAGCATCCTCCTTACAGTTGAAGGCAGGTCAGTAGTTGTTTCATCACCTTTTGCACATATTTTTAAAAAGGCAAAAGAGTAACTGAACAGCAACTCCTTTTCCCTATGACAAGTTCACTGCTTGTTTTCAGGACAGATACAGCTGGATGAGGAGCATTTTAAGGGACTTGTGTGATGACTTTGACATTTTCATCAACCCCAGTGGCAACAGATGCATGGTAGGCCCCTTCCCAGCCAGAAAGAAGCTTGATAATTACTACCCCTTTCCATTACTCCTGGGCATCTGGTTGAGCTCGGGCCTGACAAAGGGCTGATGAGTTTCTTGCTGGTCCTACCAGTCTTGTTCCCTGTCTCTGAACCCAGCAAAAGGAGTTTGCTCTGTGTACACAAAGCTGGTGGCAACTCCTCACCATTAAGTGCCAGTAGGCAAAGCAGCCACCTGAGGAACAGCTGCCTCAAACAGAGAGGCTCCAATAATCTGCATTTCTAAGGCTCCCTGTGGGACATGTCCTAAATCACTTCACTGTAGCCCCATTTCATACAGGTTCAGGTGAAGGTTTTTAAGAGGAGTCAATACCTCCCACATTTACAGCATGAAGCACATCAGAAACCTGAGGAGAGTTATTACCTTAGGCCTTGTTGCAATGCAAAAACTAAATACACTCCATAAAAATAATGAGACATGCAGGCAAGGGATCCAGAGCCCTATCCCTGTGCCACCCTATCCCACTGCAGAGCAGCAGTGAGCAAGGGCAGAGCGATCCCAAGAGAATCCAGGCAGAGGTGGGTGAATCTGCTGAAGCAGTTACAAGGAAATAGATTTTAGTGTCAAATTAATCCAAATGAATTATGTAAAACATGATAAAGATGGAGGAAAAAATGCAGATGCAGTCCATTATTAGGCTAATGACTAATCAATCACCACCCATTTTTGAAACATCATGCTTAAATCATTGCAGTTTCAAATGAAAACAGCATCTTCTTAGAAAGACATGGAATTTCTTAGCCTGGCAAAAGCACGGGGCTACACTGATTACACTCTCAAAGCGCAGTGGTCTATGTTTAACAATTATGTGCATCCAGAGTGGGGGAAAGCAGTGATTAAGGGTTATTAACAGGCAGTACTGGTGTTTTCCCATCTACTTTTCTCCTACCTTTGCCATTTTATAGTTTTGAGTTCTGCATTGTGATCAAAGTTGCAGAAGACCAGTTATATTTCAAAACAACTGAAAACCCAAAGCCCATGAAACTGGGGTCTGGCTCTCACTCCCAGCGACAGTTTTTACAGCTTTGAATAGCCACAAACTGGTGAGACAGCAGCTCTTGTGGGGTGAGGAGAATCCCAGATATTGATTGCAAAAGCAATCATCTCAAAGCTTGATTCCTACAGAAGAATCCTCCAACTTTCTTAGCAGCTGTCAGTGAACAGCTCCTGATTTTGCACTGAGCAGAACTAGAAGCAGTTGGCCCAAGAAGGTGACTACTCTTGCTGTCAGGGCATATGGAGACTCAGAACACCCCTTGTGTCCTCCAAAGGAGGAGATCTACAAAATGTAATCCATGGGAGTGGCACAACTTTTGTTGCAGTTGTAGCAGAGTTCCCAATTCTGCTGACTTTCAAAAATAACCACAGACCATGGGTCTCTAGTTTGTGTACATGCACTCTGCAGGCTTTCCTCTTGCTGCATGAAATGGGGGGAATCTCTTTGTCACATCAAGTAGCAGGAAGTGCCTGGTGGTGTGTTTGAGGAGCTCAACACCGTGCTAGGATTGCAGAAACCCTTTGCATAAATTTACATAAGAATCCACTGCACTCCCTGCAGAGTTACTGCTCACAGTAGTTGACATTGCACTTGTAACAGTGCTGCAAAGAGAGCAATGGGTTTTGCAGAGAGGTTTAAAATAATCATTTTTGTTTTTCCCTTTCTAACCATCAGAGAAGGGTCTGAATTCTGGGAGCTGTGCAGTGAGAGGAGATGAATGATAGTCGCCATTACTGGCTTTTCTCTGTATTTTTGAGAGATACCATGACTAAAGTAAAGTTGGGTGACATCATTATCTGATTAGATACTCCTGAGAGCAACAAGCATAAAAATTCCTGGGCTTCACTGTATTTGTGCACAGGGATTTTACTGTCATTCAGTTCCTAATGTGATAAACTGGGTAGTATTCACTGCAGTAATGTTGAAATACAGATATAATGCATTCTTAAATTAATAAATTAGAATTAGTGGCAACAGATCTATTGCTGACATGCAAAACTGTTGATTTTAAAATGCAGACCATCTAAGTCACTGAAAGAAAATGAGTGTTAGTAAAGTACATGTGCTTTTTTTAAAGAGAAACCACCAAAGAAACACATAAAATCATGGAATCATTTAGGTTGAAATAGAACTCTAAGATCATCGAGTCCAACCTAATATTTGGCTCCTTTTCTTTGGGTGTTTAGTAAGGGGAACTAAATGCATAAATCAAAAATACCAATATCAAAAATACATTAGAAATGTATTCACAGAAGCTTACCCAATTCTGAACTCCAGTAAGTGTATGAATCTCACAGTTTTAATGTATTTCAGGTGAAAGAATGATCAGTTCAACAAATTGCATCCCATTATTTTGAGAAGTACTTCACAAAAAAATAGCTAAATATCTATAGGCTGACACTGCTGGGTCCCAGGCATTCCCCAAACCCACTCTATGATTCCCTGCCTCAGCTAGACAGGACAGAGAGAAATAGAACAAAAGTTTTGTGGGTTGGATTAAAGACAGGGAGATATCACTCACCAAGCACTCTTAGGGAGAAACAGGGGAGTATCGTGGAGCACTGGGGAAAAAAATAATTTAATTTATGTAGGAGACTGGAGGAATGGTTAACAGGCTCAAAACAACCAGGCAGGAAGTGGGGAGGAAACTGGATGAGCTCTTTCTTCTCCTTTTTAAGATACATTGTAAGCCAGACTGAAAATATCAGTCAATGCCTTAAGTGCCTTGCTGTGTGTGGGTAAGTTGAAGTTCCTGAAGCGCCTTACTCGTTCTAAAGTTTGCAAGTCAAAGTTTGTTACTGAACCACCTAAGAATTTTTTTGTTTCTCCCATGCACTGCTCAGATTAAATCAAACCACTCTCTCCTGAGCCCACTGAGAAGGACAAGGCATCACACCCTCACTGGCCTCACCGTCCCCACTGCCCGCAAAGCCCTCACAGTCCCCATTGCTCTCACAGCCCCCACAGACCCCACACCCCCATAGTCCCTATTGCTCTCACAGCCCCCACAGCCCTCATGGTCCCCATTGCTCTCACAGCCCCCACAGACCCCACACCCCCATAGTCCCTATTGCTCTCACAGCCCCCACAGCCCTCATGGCCTCCATGCTCCTCACAGCCCTCAACAGCCCTCACAGCTCCCATGGCCCTCACAGCCCCCATGGCCCTCACAGCCCCCATGACCCTCACAGCCCCAACAGCCCACACAGCCCCCA
>VWYI01011265.1:167151-186693 GCA_013399455.1 Anthoscopus minutus | reverse complement strand
CGCCCCCACGCCCCTCCCAGCCCCCACGGCCCTCACAGCCCCCATGGCCCTCACAGCCCCCATGCCCCTCACAGCCCCCATGGCCCTCCCAGCCCCCATGGCCCTCACAGACCCCATGGCCCTCACAGCCCCCATGGCCCTCCCAGCCCCCATGGCCCTCACAGCCCCCATGGCCCTCAGAGACCCCATGGCCCTCACAGCCCCAATAGCCCTCACAGCCCCCGTGCTCCTCACAGACCCCATGGCCCTCACACCCCTCACAGCCTTCCCAGCCCCCAGAGACCCCATACCTGCCACAGCCCTCACAGCTCCCATGGCCCTCACAGCCCCCATGGCCCTCATAGCCCTCACAGACCCCACATCCCTCACAACCCTCACATCCCTCACAGGCCACACATCCCTCACAGACCCCATGGCTCTCACATCCCTCACATCCCTCACAGACCCCATGGCTCTCACATCCCTCACATCCCTTACAGACCCCATGGCCCTCATAGACCTCAGAGTCTCACATCCCTCACATCCCTCACAGACCACACAGCCCTCACAACCCCTATGGCCCTCACTGACCTCAGAGTCCTCACAGATCCCACAGCCCTCTGTAGGAGACCAGAGAAATGGCTGACTGGCTCAAAACCACCAGGGTGGCCACTGCTCCATTCCTCTGTCCCCTTGAGTTTTAGTCAGCCTCTGGGTCACACTGAAATGGTGGTGGCCGACCCATGGACTGCCCCAGAAGGCAGTGACTGACCCACGGCCTGCCCCGAAATGGCAGTGGCAGCAGATCCAGGGCTGCTGAGAGCCCTGACATGGCCATGAGTGACCCATGGCCTGCCCTGAAATGGCTCTGTCTGTCTGCATGGCAAACCTTGCCCTGCAAACCCAATGTAACACCAAAACAATATGCATTTCTACCCCTGAAGGACTCCAGCTGTGCGTTCTCAATTATTTTCAGATTGAATCAATCTGATATTCAAGTACTTTCTAACAGTGATATTTATTCAACCACAGATTAATTGCATTTTCATAACACAGAAGTCTTTCCAAAGTTGGTCCTATTTTCATGCTTGCATAAATTCATTTTAAATCCAGCTTGGTATTTTACAAAGCCACATCCTTTGCACCACAGATACAGCACTGTTCTGGACACCCTGCTTCCCTTTGGCCATGATTTGATAAGTGGTAAATGTTCATGAGTCCTCTTACCAAATACAAACCACTGGTCCAAACCAATCCCATTTCTCTACCCCACGTTTTGTTTAAGCCCTTTTGCAAGGACAGCTTTGCACAAACATTGTTGGAAGTTCCTCATCCACTGGTAACCAATGCAAATCCAATAGCGTCTATTTTAAGAGATGTCCAGGCTAACACAATGTGCAGTGTGAGCCCCCACCAATGCCTGCCCAGAACAAACTGGGAGCACTGGAACAGCTGGCAGGGAGCACAGCCAGTGTGAACAGTGATGCCTGGAGCTCTGGCCTCACAGCTCAATGGTTCCCAGTCCAGGCAGTGACAGCAACAGCAGAGCAGATAAAAGTTCCACAATTTGTCCAAAACGTGACTGTCACATGAGAGAGTCACAGGGTAGAAGGTGGGGATGCTGTGCTGCTTTCTCATGTGTTTTAGAACATAATTTCCCATGAAATGCCACAAAGGGAGGCAGGCTGGACTGTCCTGCACATGGGAAGTTGAATTTTAAAGAATCCAGGTGGATCTTTGCATTCTGATTTCGTTTGTTTTGCAAAAAGATGAGTTTAGGAAACAGCTGGTAAAAAATGAGTTATGCAGGGGTCTGGACCCACGGCGCACATCTGCCACAGGAAAGGCTGGCGTGCTGGGCCAGGAGATGCAATTTAGAAAAAATCCTTATTCCTTAGGATACACAAATTAATTCTTCTCCTCTAAGAAGGAAGGGCAAAGTTTTACACAGTGTTTGCAGTTCTGCATGCTAAACAGCACTTGCTTCATATACTGTATACACAGAGGGTCACATTCACTGCAGAATACAGAAATAAGCAAACAAAATCACATTAAAGGAGATAATCTCTGTTTCATTTAGTTAGCAGCAAACGGACATAACAATATGTTTATATTTGTAAATATAAAGTCTGTAAACATAAAAGAAAATACTGCATAGTCAATTATTATTGGTTTCTGCTGAGGATCTTTGAAGGGCCAATCTGACCTAGAATATACAATTCTTTAAAGAATTTTAAAAAGTCTTTAAAGTAACTCAAACCCAAGTTATGCCAAATCCATCTGAAAATTATGCCACATTTTTTCTTCTTGAGCTTTACAGAGCTGTCTGAATCCAAATGTCAGAGCATTACCCCAAATTTTTATCGTGAAGAGTTGAGACGAAGCTTCATCATGTGCAAATATTTAAACGAGAGCAAAATCTGATTAAAAGCTTCAATTAGAAAAGTTAAATATTTAAATATTTCATTTACTGCTGTTTCAAAACAAATGAATGAGACAGTGTGATGGCAGACACCTGCCTTGCTTCCTACACCACATTCCTCATCTCCACCATCATCATGTGGATTTCTTCCCAATATCCAGTCTAACTCTATTCTCTGTCAGTTTGAAACCATTCCCCCTTGTCCTGTCATTTCAGGCCCTTGCCTCTCTCCATCTTTCCTGTAGGCTCCCTTCAGGTACTGAATCTCTTGATGGGTACTGAATTAATTTCTTGATGGGTTTGAAATACTCTTCTAGAGCCAGCCATGATGAAGAGCAAAAGAAAATCTAAAATCTAAGATTCCCCACGTTTGTCTGGGTGAATTTTACAAGATAGTTGGGGGTTTACTGTGAATCCCTGCATGGTGACAACAAAGAGCGCCAGAACGCATTGTAAAAACAGAACTAAAAAGTCAACTCTGTGGTAAATCATAGAATCACAGAATATCCTGGCTTGGAAGGGACCCACAAGGCTCATCAAAGTCCAACCCCTGGCCTGCACAGGACAGATCCAAATCCCACGCTATGCCTGAGAGTGTTGTCCAAACAAAAGAGGGACGCAAACCCTGAGGCTGGAGGAAAGAGGCCCTGTGGCAGAATGAGCTCATCTCACATCTCATAATGCAAAGGCTTGAAACAAAAGAAGGCAGATTTTCTTGAGCTGTGATTATTTTTAGAGTTAGTAAACTTGAGGGGATTTGGTTTAGAATCTTCAAACAGGTTTATGTTTATTTATATATAATGCATTTATTTATGATAGAGAGAATAGGAAAAACAGGTAATGCCAAATTTTCGAAGTCAACTTGTGCCTTGATTAAGCAAACTGCTAGACTAAGAGATTTTTTACTGATTTTTTTTTCCAGAAGAAATTATAACTGAGATTTTGATCCAAAAATAATCCAGGAAGACAAAACAAACAGAGAGTGAAGGAACTGCATTTTGTCTGATTTGGGAGTACAGAGGCAAACTCCAGCAGCAGCCAGCGCATTTACTGGTACTGAAGGTTTCTCAGTGCCCATCATCTGCTGCATTTGGTTTTTCTCTGCCCTTGGCTTATCAAGGTGTGTGACACCTATTACTGAGTTTTCCTTTGCAAATGATCTCTGATGAGAAACGTGAAATGGTGATGGGAAACTGAATGACACAAAAAAGGTGTGACATTTAAAAATCAGTCCTGGATTTGTGCTTTTTAATATCCCACTGAAGGGCCTTGGCTGTGAGACTGTCTCTTTTCTCAAGGACACAGGGATACAGCAACTCAGGAGAGCCACTTGCTTCCAAACCAATGCATCCTGAACTTCCTTGGCCTTTAACAGTTAAATAAGTCTCTACATATTGCAGCTTCCTCACAGTAAGATCCAGAGGAATATTTTTACTTCTAGGCTAGCTATGTGCTAGACATATTTATGCAGACTTCTACATTAAAAGTATCAGACTTGGAGAGCAAAAATATTCAAACTGATCAAAATAAAATGGACCTACCCAATTCTACTTGAATGGCCACAGAACATGGTACCTGGTCTGCATATAATGTGTAAAGCAGGCCCAGTGCTAACTTCAGGGTTTGTGGGTAACCCAGGGATGATGGCCAAGGAATGGGAGCACTCCAGGCAACTTACTTCCAAAATTAGGGAACAACATGACTATGTCAGAGAATGGATGTAGGAGTGAATTCCAGAACAATTTTCAGAGTGATTCCCTAATATCAGAAAGAACTGTTTGCCAACAAATGAAATGGGGGTATTTTGACACAGATTTTGTTCCTTGACATGACAGAGAGAATATATTCCTTGACATGGAATAGATTTTTTTCTACTACTAACAGTGTTTGATGGCCTCAAAATGGTTAACTAGTGATAATAAAATCTGTACTTAAAATGTAATTCAGTTCCATAATTATATTTCTTATGCATGGAGACAGAAATAAACCAGAGGAAGAACCTATTAGCCCTTTTGCATGTATAATTGAACAAGTTTGATATTACTGGGTAACCTTTGTAAGCAACTGGCTTTGAGTTTATGCAAAGAGGTGAACACTTTGAATACATAAATAACAATAAGAGCAGATAGGTTTTTGATTTTGTATTCCGTTCTTTTCTTGTTTGTGTCTGTTAGATGCAGTCAGACATCCCTGGCTTTATCTGGCTATCCACAGAAACATCTGAGAGATCTGACTTTTGCAACATTTGGGTGCAGTAATGAATAAGAACTGACATCAAATATCAATATTATTGGCCCAGCTAAATGGTAGCTGACATCCAACTGGACTGCTGAGGAGGTAAACAAAATTGAAATTTTGTTTTTGTTTAAAAACTGTCTGACATTATTTGCCCTTCAGTAAATCAATGGAGGAATGACCTAGATGCTGCTTGCATTTTGGCCTGGGGAGGTAAAATTGGGCAGTTGTTCTCAAGCATATTTTTTATAGAATTTTAGGTTTTCCTAACATAACCTAAAAGACTATAAAAAATATGCTAAAAGTAATTCTAAAAAGACCTTTTCTGTTGTTTGTTTTGTTTTGTTTTAGGGAAACTCGGTAATGACTGTAATGATTCCTAAAGCTGCAGACATGACAGGAACACAGCATAGCAGACACTTGGCATACTTTTATTTGGACACAAACACATATATACACACACATAAGGGAGCCAACCTCGTTCTACATTAAATTCATGACTCAACCAAGCATCTATAGTCTTTATACTTCATTAGCAAAAGCGATTTAGCACTGCAAAGGAGCTACAGAGCTTACCTGAAATACTGTTTGGACCACAGTCCGACGCAAAATAAATATCTGAAACATTTTTCTCTACAAAGTTACTGTGCTATGGAAACATAGGACTAAAAGAGATGGTAACAGTAACTTTTAGGAGGAAAGACACATTTTTCTATATGCTCAATTCAAAAGCAGCTACTTGAGTTTTGCTCAAATTTTCTCAAACGTTTCACAGGCAGAGAACTGACTTGGAAAACTGCAATATTTATCTGTTAACTCCTGACATAATCACAAGTGCAGAGGTTTCTCCAGGGCACTGTGACTCCTGTGTCCCAGCAAGGCAGGACCCAACAAATGGGCACATTCCAGGTGCCAAGCTGGCAGTTCTTTTCCACAGAGAACAGGCTAATTAGGGAATCTCCATTCTAATAAGTTCTGGCTGCAAATCTTGCCCACTGAACAAAAAAAAACCTAATGACTACAGTTTCAGAAGCATGGTGTAGTAAATAACTCAGATTTAATCAGTTTCACACAGCTTAATGAGGATTTATTCAATTTGTATAATTGCATTATTTCTTTTTTAGCTTCTTCTTCACACAACACTCTTCCCCAAAAATACCCCTTAATATTTGGACACCCTGCCTACACGGCTTTCTGATCTAACTAGAAAACTTGTTCCTTGCTCTTGTGTAATTAGAATTCCATATTCTTTCTGAGCTCTTTTTGGCACTGAGACAGGATTACCAAAATCCCACTGAAGTGATGTCCTGACTTATGTCCAAGCAGAAAAAGGAGTGAATCCCTTGGGATCTCTCACCATTAGAGCTCTGCACCCACAGAGTGGGATCATGTAGGCAACACTTCTGGCAAAGCATGGGATGTGCAGACCCGTGACATTAGGATATAAGAAAATAAATAAATAAAATCTAAGTAGGGTTTTTTTTCAGCAATCAGCCTTCAGTTTTGTCATTGTAGACTTCCTGGGCCAGGTATAAGCATTAGGTTGGACACTCTGGAAGTAATGTTACACTTAGTCCAAATAGTCCATCATCAATGTCCAAAACCTCTTCCATGGAAGTGTTGTTGAAAATATGACTGTTTCTATAGAAATATTTTTCCTCATAAAACATGCATTTTTAAACAAAAATATTGATGCTCAAAACACCTTGCTCAGCTTGCTTAGGGTGGAATATTTTAATTTTTAGGTGAGCAAGCACTAGAGGGTAAGAAAATAACTCTCAAGTGCTATATTTGGCTGAAATACAGCACTTGCATAGCTAGCCAGTCAGAGGGACAACTTTTACTTGTACAACTCAGGGCCACTACTTAATTTTTCAGTAGCAGGGTTAACTCATACAATGCCATCACAGCTTCTGAGGTTACATTTCTCACTCTCTTGGACCAGTGCTGCACCAAATGTTTCCATTTTTACTAATTCAACCACTGAGAAAGTCAACCAGTGATTTTAGTCTAGAGTTAATGTAATAGTCCTTACCAAAACTAAATGCTTTTCTGGAAGGTTATCAGCACGTGGTCCTTCAGCTTCCTGTTAACCATTATAGGTCACATGAGGCCCTTTGTAAATGAAACCCCAAAGACAGTGCTGTGGCATCTCTGCAGTGTTTCTCTCCTCATGCTTGCCCCTGTTAAATACTCTCTGTTCCCCACCACAGTGTCTCAGGGCACTGAGAAGCAAGTTGTGCCTGTCAAATACAGATAGAAGCACATGGCCAAGAAAGAATTAAGATGCCTTGGGAATTCTTATTCCCCTCCCTGACATCATCTTATCCCATACCTTCTGCTGTGCCAGCCCCTGGGGTTTGCCCTACAAACACACAGGGCTGGCAGAGCAGTTGGCAAAGCAGCAGCTGATACTGAGCAAGAAGAGAATATTCAGGATCTCCTGCAGGAAAAATTAGTACCTTGTTCTGTCTGTAATGAAGGTGTCAGTGGGAACACGGGGGGCAGGAAAACCACAAAGTTATTTTTCAGGAAAGATGGTCTCAGAGAAAAGGCTTTTAGTGGCAGCAGAAAGCAGCACATGCCTCAGCACTTCCACACCTTTTTTTTAAGAGCAGTGTGGCCAGGAGAGCAGCAGGAGTCATACATCACAAATGTTTGGGTCATTTCAGAGTATTTCACATGGCCTCTAAGAGCCACTTAGGAGAAATTCCTTCCCTTCCAAAGTTATCAGTCATTCAGACAGCAGTCTGTCACCAATCCCAGTCAAAAAGGTTCCTTTCAGACAACAACTATAAATTAACCAGCCAAGGAAAAAACCTAACGAAAACTTCCATTTAAATAAAGGAATCAATGATCTCAGCAGAGGAGAATGGCTCAGACATCATGCACTGATCAAAGGGGGAAGGAGGAAGCAGCAAGAAGGGGGCAGCTCTACTGTAACAGGCCCTGGGTAGGGGCTCTGGTCTGGCTGGCAGGTGGGGCCACTGAGCCACCACTGATTCTGAATCCAGCCCCAGAGGTCTCTGTGTCACAAAGGAGCAGGGTAGTATGGGCCAGAGCAAGGAACATGGTGGTTAAAGGGAATTAAAAATGGCAATTCACATGTAGAGCTTACCTTCTTGTTGAATGTAGCGTGATTACAGGGATGCATGTGCCCCTGGAATGTGTAAACACGGAGACCCTAGGAATGAAACAAAAAGGGAGCATTTAAATAAGTTACAGCAATGTAATTATTCTATAGCCTTGGTGTAAACAGAAAGACCTCGATTTTATGGCTGTGTGAAAATCAAGACACACAGTGTGCTAAAAAGCACACTGTTGCTAGAACAGGAACACATTTTGCACCATTACTTACTTCACATAATAGCCAGCAGAAAAGGTGCCTTCAAACATCCCCAGGCAAAGCCACCTCCCTGGCTGCAGGGCTGGAATTAGAAGGTGGAATCACTCCTTCCAAAATACTTAGCTCTTGCTCTCAGGCAGTGAGTCAGTACATGTCTCTTGATAGTCCTCACCCACCATTAAAGGCTTCCTTAAGGAATCACAGGCATGAAATCAAAATTAATTATCTTTTGTCATCAACCACATTAGGCCATAAGTGACCTACATAGTGCAGTAACATATGTCAGATGTCATCACTGATATCTGGCTTGTTCTCTCAGTACAAGAGCCATCCAACCACAGTATCTCCTGCTAAAAACACCTGAAATCTTCAGGATGCTAAGACAGGAGTGTTGAAAAGAGATGCCCTTCTCTGTTCTCATAGAAACCACTGGCTTCATGGGTTAAAAAATACTTCCTGCTAAAAGTAAAGTCCAGCTTGGAGCAGTGCAATCATATGCTGAAAAACAAATTTTCCCTCTAAGAAAGCATTTTGTTAACACTGCAATTGAAAGTTTGTTGCATTTTTCTGAAGAGTTAAAACCTCCCAAACACAAGATCTGAAATTCCACTACTCATTCTGGTCTTGAATCAGTCTCAGAGGAGCAGGGGTAACATAGGTTAATCATGCCTCTGCCATGCTTTTGGAGTTTATATCATCAGCTTCATCCCATTTTTATTTTCCTGATGTAAAAAAAAATCACTCCTACTCTGACATAAGAAACTTGAATTCCCTTTTTCACTGACAAAAGCTCCTACATTTTATCATCAGCATGTCTAGCAGCATATTCTCTCTGTTTGCAGCAAGCCCTTTCAGAAAGCAGTTAATGAGGTTTGACCACACAGTAATTCTGGAGGGACCTTCCTCGATAAAGCTCTGTGGTTCATATTATATCTCTGAACCACTTAGGAGAACTCAACCCAACAAAGCAGCATTTGAAGGGGATTGCACTGTTGTTGTAAATATCTAAGGGGTTAAGAGCAAAGAGGGAAAGGAGCTATTGAGGCTGAAAAGCAGTGTTGACACAGGAACATATGGGGATTCATTATCTGCAGATAAATTCCAGTGGAAAATTAGAAGACACTTCTTGAACAGTGAGATACAAAAACTTCGTCCACTCCAAGTAGTGGGGATAAAAAAAAAATCTCATTACTATAAGAAGCTACTTGAAAAACCTGGGAATAAATTACCTCTCCTGTCTGTGATCTTTTGCCTGGACTTGGGAGACCAAGGAGGCTCTTTCCATTCTTGTTCATATGGCACTAGAATGCAAATCTCTGATAAAGCCCAGCATTTAATGCTGCACAGAATTCCTTTTGTTTAAAAAAATGTCACCCAAAGAAGGGAGCAGGCAACTTTGGCAAGTGCCATTTTGTATCTCATTGCATTTTTCATTCACCTGTCTGTGTTGAAGTAGATTCTTCTCCAAGGCCACATGGCTATTGTGATCATACTAGGAAATTGGTATTATTCCCATAAAAGGACTGCAAGGCAACAAGAGAAAAAGGCTCTGAGCTATTAAAAGCTCTGTATTTAAAGAGCACACCACCCACTTTAAGCATAAAAAGGTTGCCAGAGCACACTTCTTGAGTCCTCCACAGTTTTCAACAGTTAGGAGGGGAAAGGGTGCTGAAGAACCCACTCCAAAACCCTGCATATTCATAAGTTAGATATTAGATATAGTCAGGATATCAAGGAAAGGTTCTTCTCCCAGAGAAGAACTTCCCAGGCTCCCCAGGGAATGGGCACAGCCCCAAGGCTGCCAGAGCCCAAGGAACATACGGACATCACTCCTAGGGACAGGGTGGGATTGTTGGGGTGTCTGTGCAGGGCCAGGAGCTGGATCAATGATCCCAGTGGATCCCTTCCAGCCCAGCAGACTCTGTGATTCTGTGATTTCTGAGTAATAAAACATGAACTAATAAATGCTGATAGAAGGAATACTAAAACAATTACTTTCTAATTACAAATTCACTGCTGGAATAGAAATGCGATTACACAAAATTCTCTAAGACTGACAGGCAAATTAATTTGATAAAGGTAACAGGATAGGAGACAAAGACAACCTAACACACATAAGCAGACTAGTGAGGAAAAAATGTCAAGGACATGAGATGTTCCTTGTGGCCCTGCAGCAATATTGACTGCACCCAGCCCAGGTGTGGGTGCACGTTTTGCATGTAAAAAGTAACCCTTGTAAAATAACTGCTGCTGCTCAGCAGGGTGTAGTATTTACCCTCAGACACTCTCAAATACCAACACACACACAGTAACCTTTCCACAAACACAGAAAAAGTGTGCTGTCACAAACCAGTGGGAAAAAGAAAACCACACGGATGCTGCACAAAATGGATGTTAACTTTTAGCTTTCCCTCCATAAGTCAATTCAGTATAAGCCCTCTGAAAAGGATTTTAATAAAAGTAATAATAATGATAATAAAAGTGAGACAAAGGCAATGGTTCTGCAAAGTGTTTCTCAATACTATCAAAACTTAATTTCCAAAGCACCACTTTATTTTTATTCAGTGCACAGCTCAGGTTTTCTTTACCGACACTGGGAAATCTGAGTTTTGCAAACATAAAAAAAAATCTGGAAAGCTACTACTTAGCTGCAGCTCAGGAAAAAACCGAACAGTAATAGATATTCTGTGGACCAGAATTCAAGTTAGCACTGAGCTTTCAGCACCAAGAGCTTAGCAGTAAATTAATGAAATCCCTTTTGCACATGCATTCTGCTTTTCAGGCTTTAATTATAAAATAATCCACTAGAGCACCACCAGTGCTTCATGCAGTGTGGAACTGAACAGGGTGCCCACAACCACCTGGGTGCATCTGCCATTTCAATGAATTTCTTTAGGGTTCAGGTTGAGCAAAGAACAAACATTTGGGACTTTTATCACAAGGAAAAGAGCAGGCAAAAACCAGGAGATGAGGACAGTTTTTAGTTATGGGAAAATTAAGGTCCTTTGCTGTAGCCTGAAGGTCTCACTGACCATCACCCCTTGCAGAAGGAACAATCACAAACTGAGAGCAGGAGCAACAACAAAACACCAGAGCTGAACTCTGAAACTGGAAAAAGGCCCATTTTTAACCCAGGGGATCGATCCAGTCTCACTGTATGGGACATCCCAGCAGTATAAATCATGGAATATGCATTATTATTGTCAACTGAGTCTTGACAGAAATATTAATGGAGGAAATTTGAGTTCCATCCCCTCCTTGAGCTATTGCCAATTACTTTAATAACCACACATTCTTTCTCTGCAGGAAATACATAGATAACAGCAATATTCAGAGAAAACAAAATAGGAAGTGTTCTGCATTGTTGAGGTTTTGGGGTTTTTAATTATTATTCACACATGTACACACACATGTAATTTTCCAGTCTGAAATCCAGAAATTAACAGTAGAATCAATGGTTAGAAACACTCGGGCATTATGCTGTGGAGCCTATCAAGCTCTCAGCTTCCACTGAATGCAGGCATTAATTGCCTGCCTTGGACTGGAGCTACCTAAAAGACTCCCGAGAGGGAAAATATTCCTTTGTTAGGATGAAATCTGGTATTGTGGAAAAGCAGCCTGATCTTTGGAGCTATGGATCTGTGAGCAGTAATCCTACTGCAAAGGTAGTTAAACAAGGTTTCTAAATTCAAATTATTTTTTTGTTCCTACTTTCAAAGGATAAAAGCCCATGATTTGGGAATCAATAGCAAAATTCTGCTGTAAATCCTCCCTATTGTGTATCCACATAAATATAGGAATACCAGAGTAAGACAAGGCAGGCTGAAGACAATCATAATTATTTTGTTTCTTTGCTTCTTTGCATTGCAATAATGAAGTTCAGCCTTTAACTATAAAACACAGCAGCTGTATCTTCCTATACTTATTTTAATTAACATTTCAGCAGCAACAAAATAAAACTCCCAAACTTAAAAAGACATACTGCAAGCACTTGTGGAGAAAACACACAGCCAAACCCAGTAGGGTGTCATTTGAAAGCAACTCATGTTTCTCAAATTCTGCTCTTTTGGTTTTCCTTCTGGATTTTGAATGTTGTGCTGTCCATGAACATCTGACATGAACAAACTTACTTTGCAAGTCCAGAAGCAAGATAACAAATCCATTAGATCAAGCTGGTTGTAATATCCTAGCCACAATAGGTAATTATCTTTATGAGTTTGATATGAGCTTTTAAACAACAACATTTGAGTATGAGATTTATCTAAACAGTGTTCAGATAGATTTATTTGTTATTTCTTGGTTCATTTAGAAATTAACTCAAAGAAATAATGTTCATTCAGAAAGACTAAACTGAAAAAAGTGTTCAAAGCATGAAGCACTCAGCTGTGGAAATGTTCACCTCATTCTCTTTATTAAAAACAAACAAAACCTCCCAACAGTTCTTCATGAAAGGTTTAATTGTATTTGGGGGAAAATTAAAGTTCTGAGTTCACATAGGTAGAATTTTCCCAGCAAATCAAACACTGCAATGCTTTGGAAGCTCCCTTGGCTGGACCTGAACTTTTCCTGAAGCAAGGAATGTTCAGTGTACTGTGATTTTTGGCTACTGACTTGCTGGGAAGCTCTACCCTCCTCATTCCTTGTTGGATCTGTACAAGAGTTTCCATTTTCATAGCAAAGTGTAAAATGAAAATTGTGCATCCTTCTCATTCCCATGCCTTATTCACAGCATGGCCTGTTGGTCTCAGCCAGCACTGGGGATCTCCACAGGGGATGTGGCAGATCCAGCAGAACTGCTGTCCCCCTGAGCTCCAGGGAATCGCCCACGTCCTTGCCATGAAGTGGGTGCATGGAGACATCAAAAGGGACTTTTTGCTCTCTTCACAAGAGCAAAAGGTAATTTTTAGGAGACAGAAAACTCATGGGTAAGCACAAAAACTGGAGGAAAGAGCCTAAGAATGTCTGTCCCTTCTAGCTCTGCAAGACAGCGCCTTTCTTTCCCAGCCCATACCAACCATACGGGGTTCAACAAAGGAAAGTGCACCCAGGATGAGGCAACCCTGCGTGCATGGACACACTGGGGAATGAGATGCTGGAAAGAGGCACCACAGAAAGGGACCTGGGCATCCTGGCCAGTTGGATCTGAGTCAGCAGTGCCCTGGAGCCAGGAGGAACACCCTTGTCCTGGGACATCAGGCCCAGCATGGCCAGCCAGGCTGGGGAGGGGATCGTCCTGCTCTGCTTGGGGCTGGGGCGGCCTCACCTCCAGTGCTGGGGGAAGTTTTGGGTTCCTTAATGTAAGAAAGCATCCAAAGGGCAGCAAAGATGGTGAAGGGCCTTGAGGAGAAGCAGTATGAGGAATAGCTGAGGGCACTTGTTCTGTTCAGCTGGAGGAGACTGAGGGAGACTCATCGGGGCCTCAAACATGTTTGTGAGTGGAAGAGGAGGGGCAGATGCTGATCTCTGCTCTGTGGGGATCTCTGCTCTGTGACAGGACCCAACAGAATGGCCTGCAGCTGTGTCAGAGGAGGTTTGGGTTGGATATTTGGGGAAGGTCCTTCCCCCAGAGGGTGCTGGGGCACTGCCCAGGCTCCCCAGGGAATGGTCACAGCCCCAAGGCTGCAGAGCTCCAGGAGTGTTTGGACAGCGATCTCAGGCACAGAGTGTGCTGGGCTGCCTCTGCAGGGCCAGGAGTTAGACTCAATGATCCCTTTGGGTCCCTTCCAGCTCAGGCCATTGTGTGTTCATAACTCATTCCAGCAGCCCCAGGCTCTGTGTGTCCCCCCATGCCAGCCCTGCTCGCAGCCAGAGCTGCTCTCTCTGTGTGCCCCATCCGGAGGGCTCCGCTGCCAGCAGGGCAGAACTGCGTCCATCTCCCAGCTACGCCCGCAGGCCTCACGGGCACAGCCAGGGCAGTGCCTGAGCAGTGAGCACTGAGCAAATCTGGGGAACAGTTTCACCATCTGTCAGCACAGGGTTTGCTCCATAAACTTGAGCACAAAGCCTTCAGTGCAAAGTTTGCTTCTGTCCTCATCGCTTGCAATAGACCCTGGGGGCAAGAATCACACAGAGAAGTTTCTAGATATTAGACCAGGGATAAGGCCAGGGCATTATTTGGATGGTTCGTCCCAGATCCCTTCTTTGGGGAATAAAATTAACTTGCCACCATTTGTGTGTTCTGTTACATGAGGATTCACAGAGGACAGTGTGTGCACCAAAACTGAAGTATATCAGCTGATGGGCTCTTTTCTTTAAAAAAAATTTATTCATTACATCTTCCCAAATAAATGGAAAAAAAGTTTGAATCTCTTTAAAATGCATGAACTTCTATAACAATTTTCATACAGTGAAACATTAAAAACTCAAGAAGCAGCATTTTTTCTAAATCTGGTAGGTTATAAAAACTAGAAAGAGAGCTCTGCCTGCCAGCTAAGCCAAACACTTTGCTTTTTATCACAGACCAGCCTTCCTTTCACTTTACAGTTAGTAACATCTGTTATTAAATATATGAAAAAAAACATAACCTTGCTCTGGAATACCCCTGAGCTACCTCATTTGTGTAGATCTGAACTTTCACCTGAATGTAGTATTAATATACCTTTTGCACCAATGATGTAGGCATATTAATTTTTCATAATTGAGATGAGAAGTATGTTTCTAGGCCAAGACCTTGTATGCTAAATCTGTTCAAAGTGAACCTCTAAGGCTCTCCTAAAAAACCTTAAAAACAGGAGTTTATAGTAGAAATGCTGACAGATTATATTCTTGCCAGCATAATATAAGGTGACTCAAAGATAAATGTTTCATGAATTAAAAAAGTTGAAAAAAGCTCCTCTGTTCAGCTTTGTTCTCAAGATGAAAGTGAATTATCTTTTTGTCTTCTACTGACACTTGGATTTTTGTACTGAAGTCTGCAGAAAACTGAAACCACAGGCAGTATTTAAACAGACATGACCATGTGAGATTCTCTCCTCACTCAACTCCTGTAAGAGACATCAAACTTTCAGCTGTATAAGGAGGAACAAAGGTTTTATGGGAAGCAGATCCTTTCCTGTACCTGCTTCTGTGAAGAGAGAGAAATGTCACATCCAGTTGAAGAGATCACACATGAGCACAGTCCCACCTGCACGGCCCTGACAGGACATGCAGAGAGGGCAGGAGGAAATGCCTTTGCTGGACCCATCAAGAAAATAAACAGCATAAAGAAATCCCTCCAAGATACTGAAATTCTGTCAGAGAGATCAGAGTTGTGTATGACTGCCCTGGGTGGTATTGGCAGATGGGTTCACTAGCAGAAGCTGCTGCATCTTCCTAAGGATCTGTAAAGCAGCTGAACAGATCCTGCCAGCACCAGGAAAGCCAAATTCCAGAACTGCGTTCCTCCCACCCAGTGTATCTCCGGGAGTTTCAGTGTTCCAGGCAGGGAAGGATCAGCAGAGCACGGGCAGGGATGGCCAGGGAAATCCTGCTGTGTTAGCTGCAGATCAACCCAGGAACTTTGCAGCACTTGCAAAGTTAACTTGGCATTCCATTGCTCTGCAAAACAGAGCAGGCCATTTCTAGGAGAGCAATGCCTGAATGACAGGAACCTGGTAGGGCTGCCTAAAATTAAACACCACGAGCTCTATTACTTGAATGTAAAAAAGATCAAAAAATAAATGAATTATGAATGAGCAGAAGCTTCTGGTGGAATATAACAGGAAAAGTTACAAGTGTAGTGCAAGCATAGAAAAAAACCAAAATCATTTATGTTGGCTTTGAAAATTAAATTATATAAAGGCAGAATAAAACAATGAATACTTAATTTAATTATATATAAGAAAAAGTGAGAGCATGATCTGCTTTTCCCAACTACCAGTGCTTTGGGAACAACAGCATTGTTGATGTGAATAACCAGGATCAGAGAAGAGAATCCAGACTATTTGGCTACAAACACTGAAGAAGTTATTAGTTGGAAAAAAAGTCCCTGCAAGAAAAAGTAAAAATAAGAAAAAAGTGACTGCGTAGTTAAAAAAAAGCTTTTGGATATCAAAATTAAAATGGAAAAATCACCAGTGGAAGAGGAGAAAACATGCAATCAGCTCTTACAAACACACTGTCCACAGATTGTCTACTCCAGATCCTGCTTACACCATCTACAGATTCTGAGTGAAAGGAAAAAATGATTGTAAAGCCCATCAAAAATATTCCTAACCTTCTGCAATTTCAAATTCAGTATTCTCTAAATATTTTAAATCAAATTCACGCCAACATTTTCAACGGTAGAATTTTCTAGAGAAAAAAGAAATATTGCAAGAAGTTCTGGGTAGTGATGGGAGTAATTCTATTTTTAGTAAGTCTGTTGGATCTCTAACCTTTACCTTTTGCCATAGCATTCCTGCTCCAAATAAAAGCCTCTATTCAGTCCTGATACAAATGGAATTAGGCAAAACACCAATCTTGAAATTCCTACCAGGTTTAATGAGTTTATTGATCACTCCACAGCATAATTATTTTAATAATTAAAAATATACTCTAGTGGTTTAGTTTTGTTAAGTTTATTCACATTTCCCAATTAACTTAATGACTGAAAAGACACAGGAACAAATATAATTTTTAATCCATCACTACTAGCAGCAGAACTGGTGACTGGACTTATGGGACCAGAGCATACAGTTATTTATGTCACCTTCAAAGAAGCAGGAGTAGAGGGGCAAACTAGAAAATCTTCAGTGGGAACACCCCACAACAAAATTAAAAAGTTAAACATATCCCATTAAAAAGTTACACATATGTACATAAATACATAATCATGTGCAAGAAACTGTCAAATAATAAAAATAAAAAAATTTAAAAATCATGCATAGCAACATGAAATTTTTCAAGAATGCTTTTGTCAGGGGTGATAACATCATTTAGCAAGTGAGAAGCAAGAGCTCTTCACCTGTTTTAGCACCTTTTTCCAAGACATTCACGTCCTGGCAAAAGATTGCAGTGCCACTGAAAAAGAAGCAAAAGTCCTGGCAGCCTTTTCAGAAGCCTCTTGTAAAATTACAGCATGACTACACTACCTCTTAAATTAAAAAAAGTTTCTCACAAAGTTCAGCCTGTTAGAGTTGCCAGGATTAGATCTGGGACCAAATGTATTATGACTGAGCTCAGTGCTGTATAAATAAATATTAGATCCATTATTCAAACAGCTCGCAGGACTCGGCTTTAGTCACAAAATCTCCCCGTGACATGTCTGCTCTGGGATTTTTCCCCAGGAAAGAAAGGGCTGTGACACAGGCCCTTGTCTGAGCAGCAAGGAGATGTAAACAGCAGAGTAGCACTAAAGGAGCCTCAGACAAAAGAATTCCAGCCTTGGGGTTGGTGAGTTATTAACAGCAGCCGGCTCTGTAATTGTCGGTGAAATAATCTCATTGACACATACAAGTCAGGAAATAGAGGGCTCATTAACAAAGCCTCCAGCCTTTATTAGATCATATAAATAACCAAGAGCGCCTGCAAAAGATCGATTACAGCCTTTAAACGTTCACTGAATCAGTGGTTAATTAAGACAATTTTAATATGCAAATCAAGCCTAATTATCATCATTTGTTAATGTTAGTCTGCCTGAGCTCTAAACAACTACAGCTGCAAATATGGTAACACCATCATATTTCTCCTGCTTTTTTTTCCCCTACAAAGCACTGCAGAGGAAACGATGGAGTTGCCCTCCCTGTGTGTATGAATGTTTTCAACACCACATTTCCAGCTGCTGTTTGAAGGTCAAAAAAGTGCTCAGCGTAGCCCAAAATGGAGTGGAAATGTTATGCATTTCTTCACCCAATATTTTGCAGAGTGGTTTAATTAATGTATCTCCCACCCCTACCCCTCTGGGAGCTTCTTTTCATGAATACCTGCCCTTGTTCCATGCACTGATTGAATTGGGTGGGTTTCTAACACAGACCTTTGTCACTCAGAAGCTGATACTGGGATTTTTTTCTCTTCCTATTTCCTCTGCTCTGGGAACGGTAACCTTCCTGTGCCAAGAAGCCACAGCACAATGGCAAAGTCCCTGGAAATTAAAGTGTGAAGCAAGCAAGAGAACAGCACAGCCTTCAGCATTGTGATGGGAGGAGCAGACAGGGAGAAAACAAATGTCTGTGTTCTGATTCTCAAAGAAGTGAAATTGAAGCTGCAAAACCCCAAGGAATTTGTTTAGGGAAAGAGGGTGGGGGAACTGCAGTACAATCCTGGTGGAAATCATTCCATTTTCTTGGCACTGCTGCTCTCCTGATGCCACAATGAGCTGCACAGATTAAAATGAAGGAAGGGAACCACTGCCTGCTGGGCACTATTGATTTGTTGTTGAATGCTTACACTGACAGCAGGGGAAATATGAAACGTTCCTGTTTGCAACATTTTCCCAATATAGAAAGGCACTTACTTGTTTTTCTTTGCCATTATGTTTTCTTTCCTCACACTCCCACTGCTTTGGAGCCTGTAGCTGCCAAGCCCTCAGCTGGTTGAGGGCAAAACTAAAGCTTTCCACTTTTACTTTCTGTAATATATTCTGTATTTCTAAGGAAAAAAGTCCTCATGGAAGGGAAAAAAGGACATGCAGTTACAAAAGGTCACGAGTCGTTCAAGACAGAATGAATAAAAATGTAATAATCAGAGGAGCAGTGAAATACAAGAGACAATTTGAAAAGCCCCCAGTTAAAATGGGAGCAGAGTGGCTTTCATCAGCATCTGGACAGGCTGGTGGATGAAAGGGCACCTACAGGAACCACATTTGGGTTCATGTGGGTAGAGACTTGTCAGGAAGTCACTTCCCAGCTTCTTTTTGAAAGGTCTTCTCTGCAGACAGCCTTGGAGAGCAGGCCATGTCCAATAAAATCTGGGCATGTTATTGCCCACACAGCAAGTTCCCACCAAAGCTGGGTCAGGCTAGAGCACAAATTTGGGCTGGGGGACAAACCCATAAGTAGGAGGAGTCCCTGGCCCATGTGAACTGCAGGCAGTGAAGAGCCAAGGCTGGAGAAGGCGCTCCAAGACACAGGCAGGTACCAATTCCCTGCATTCCCAATATTTTCCCAAAGGGAATTGTGCAGGGGCATGGGGCTCCCACACAGACTAACTACAGCTTTGGGAGCTGTGGGTGCTTCTGGTGAACACCTGAACCTGAGGAAAGCACAGGAATTTGAACTGAAACATGTGAGGGAGAGCCTGCAAAGTTCAGTCTGCTAAAGTTCTCCAGTAGCTGCTATGAAAGTTGTTGACACTCACTTACTAATCCTTCATTAGAGAAAATGGCCAGGATTTTTGGAGCTGGAATTCCAGTGGAACTGTATGTAATGAGTGAAACAAGGACACTTTCAGGAAATACCTGCAAATTCAAGAACAGGGAAGAAGGATAGGAAATCAGGTGCAAGCTTGGCCACATGTAGTAGGCTTAGTGGAGAAGTTCTGTGCTCAGACATGGAAAACAAATACACCATGCAGTTATTCCAGCAGGGCAGGGCAGGGCAGGGGCAGGGAAGTTCTGGGAAGAGAAGTTCCGGGAAGTTCCGTGAAATTCTGGGAAGCGGAGGGG
>VWYI01011265.1:0-167068 GCA_013399455.1 Anthoscopus minutus | reverse complement strand
AAGGGAAGGGAAGGGAAGGGAAGGGAAGGGAAGGGAAAGCCAGAGGAGTACTTCACAAGTTCAGTTCATTCAGACCTTCCTTCAGCACTGCAATGCTGCCCTGGCTGGTTTTGCACAGAGGATGTTGCCTTAAGAGTCACCAGCCCTGATGTACTTCAAACACACAGGAACTGATGGGAGAATTCACAGTTGAAAGTTCTCATTTTCCCAGTCACCTTCAGGCTACTCAAGTAACAAGGACAAAAGACCTTCTTTTCTGTCACAGACTATGGGAAGTGCTGTGCCCTGGTACATCTGCTCCAGTTTTCCCATCCAGCCCTACATACAGAACCAGCTACAAGTGAGGAAAGTTCTCTTACTGAACAGTTACTCTGCTGTCCCCATGTTCATGTCATGTTCTCCAGTTCAAACTTGCTATTCATAGCAAAAATACCTGGAATGCATTTTGACCCCTTGTATGGTCCCATTATATGCAGCCAGATGTCCATTCACTTTGTATCCTGTAAAAGGTGATGGAAAGTTACCGACATTCCCAAACCCCCTCCTATCTCAGCAAGATGAAACAGTTCCTGAGTCAGATATGGACTGACAACTGCCTGAGCTACACAGACATATCTCAAAGCAGATATGACTGTCAAAACCTAAAGAGCTTTAAAAATTAATTCAGAAAAAAACTGATCTTCATTAGGCATGCACATCAAGAACTCTGCTCCATAGCAATGTTCAGGCATCTTCCAAATTAAATGGTACTACTCATGCAGAGATCTTCTCTGGGCTCAGCAATTTGAACATCCAAGTTCAGGAATATTGTTAAAAGAACTTTGCAGGTGAACATTTTCAACACATAATTTTGATTAACAAAGAATGAAGTGTAAACTAAGCTTTGTCTTTTAAGAAGGCAAAGGCAAAAAAATTATATATATATTTAAAATAATAAATGCCTTCTTTGATAAAATGCTTTCATTTGGGTTTGTTTACAACCCTCCAACATACTATTTTCATTTTTGCTCCTTCACTGTTCCTGTCTCCCTCATCACTAGGGTCAGCACACACAGACATCTCTTGATCTGTGAAGTAAGGCTCTTTCATTAATTTTATTGGTTTTGTACTTTTCAATTTAAGCCAGAGCTTTACTGATTACTAAAAGACAGACAAGTGTTTTTCTTAAATTAGAAAAAATTAACATAAGAAAAAATATTTAACAAAAAGAAGCTCAAAAGGAAAGAACATAAAGCCCTTTAAGATGCACATGACCTAGAACTTGCATTCCAGTTCTGCAAATTTCCAAATAAAATTCTAAAATCTCATAGTTGCACAGTAAAAGGCAAGATGGTACAAGAAGCTGTGCACTTCAAGGCACCACATTCTGTTCATTTTCTCTTCAGTGAACATTAACTGCAGATAAATGACCCAGAAACCAGCAGGAAATGAGGACATATCACCAACAGGGCTTTATGAATATTATTTGTTAGAAGACGTAACTCTCTTAACAATACCCGACCCGTGACTAATTTCAGGGGGTCAGGGTGATCTTTGCCCTCCACTGTGTAGGGCATTATTCTTCTCTAGAGAAGTTCAGAGGTTAATGAATAAAGTGCCAGCAAAGAAGAAATGAGACTGAGCAAGAAAATGCTCGTTCTTGGTCTCTGCTATAAATAATGCTCTCATTAAAATTCTGCCTTGGAAGAAAGGCAAGTCCATTAGTCTAGGAGCTAATTTTTACTGGCTCCTTAGATGTATGCATATTAAAAATTCAGTGTTTATAATTGCCAGCCATCAACCACCTAGTCAGTGCTGTTCTTGGAGTTTTTAATTATTTACTTCATTTGCATAGACACTCCAATTTATGATCAACCATTTGGTTATCAAGGGACAGTTTTAATAATACCTCTTTTGCTTTTTTATTTATTCCTTCTGTATCCCCAGCAGGAGGGCTGAGAGGACCTTAGCCAAGGTAGGTGGCAGTGGGAAGGGCTCATCCCCAGCCTCCCACCCTACCTCATGGCCAGGTTCCATGGATACCTGCTGAACTCCTTTATCCCACCTGGGAGCACCACAGTGGGGTACAAGGACAGCCCTCTCACCCAATGCCCTCACCTCCTCTTCCTCAGCTCTTGCTGAAGGCCCTCACTGGGTTCCTTGGCCCCAGAAGAGGAGGGATGAGCTCACACCTAGGAATGTGCTCCCTCTCTTGCTGCAGGTGCTCTGGCACGTTGTCCCAAAGCTGTTCTCCTTTGGAATTTTAGACTGGGCCTGTGCTCTCCTCTTCCCACAACCTCACTCTGCTCCCTGAGGATACAACTGCAGCAAACCTGCCTCCATTCCACTGGGATGCCACCCAGCAGCCTCTGCTGCTCCTGCTCCTAAGCATGGGCTCCATGTTTGGAGCGCTGTCTGCCCAGTGCCTTGGGCACGTGAGAAGGAGAGAAAACCTTGGGAGATCTGCAGTGGCACAGGAGCCTGTCCCAAGCATGTGCCCTGGGCAGCCCAAGTACAGCTTCTGCTGCCAGCACTCTCCAGCTGGACATGGCTCCCCCAGGGACCACCAGCTCAGGGGGAACACTGAGTCCTGAAAAGCCACCCCATTTTTGGTTCATCCTGAAAAAACAACAGAATGACCAAACTCAAGACATGCTGTCTGGGCTCAGCAGCAATGGGAATGATTGATTTGGCATCCTGGTATCCCTGTGTCCTCCCTGGCACCGTGGCTGGTAGCTTTTTGCAGACAGGATGCCAGGCTGCAAATGCGACAGGAGGGTGCAGCCCTGCCTGGCAGGAAGGGAATTGGTTACCAATCCCTCTTCTTGCCAGGGATCATTTCTTTGCAGCAATTCATGCTTTTCAACAGCCAGCCTCCAGAAGGCTTTGGGGGAAGTGGGGGCAGTGACACCAGAGACTACAAATCAATCACTATTATAGAGCCTTTTATTTGGTAGAAGCTTCTGAGCAGAAAACAGATACCAAAAATATACAATATATCCTGATTTTTTGTTAGCTGTTTCCTTTCCTTACGTTCTTTTATACCCTGTTTTTCTCTTGACACCACTGCTTAGTTTCTTAACATATACCATCCAGTTATTGGGAGGGAAGTATAACATGATCTATCTACACTGTCATCTTCCCTCTTGTTCCATCCCAGATCCCTCCCAAAAATGGGACAGTAACACTGACAGAGGATGGAGCAAGGTCTATCTAATTTATATTCTCTTGAAGCCATCACTTAGATCACTCTGCCTGCTTTTGGTCATGGCATTGAGAGGGGTTTGGCACAGTAGGATCCACACAAAAAGGAAAAATTCCGGGCATGGAATGGGACACTCCTCACTTGTGGGACACTTCTCATCATGGCAGGAATTTTGTAAGGGCCACCATGGGTGCAGCCAGAAGGAATCAGAACACACTGTTAGTCCTGAGCTGGGAACAGTCCTGAGCTCCGATTTTACTCACATTTATGCTTTGTCTCATGATTTAATTTGCATCCTGTTATTAACAGAAATTGACAATGTGGGAAATAGACCAAACAATAAACCTGGTCAAGGAACAGGTCAGTTTAAATAAATCAGCTGACACAAATTTGATAAAGTAATATCAGCAGTGATGAAAACCTTTCAGAAAGTTAAGGCTTACTGAATCAAAGCAACTTTCTGATTCAAAATATTAATAAGTTAAGATACAAATATATTGTTAGAAATTGAAAAACAGATCAAAATTGTCAAAGAGGAAAATCCAAAAGTCTGTACACTCTACAGTCTGCTTTTGCAGAACAGAGGTTTCCTCTGATTGGTACACAGAAAGTTTTAAACCTATTGACTTTTCCTGCTAATCCAAATCTTCCTGATCTTGCAGACTGCAGGACACAGCTCATGGGGGGTACAAGTGCCCAACTGACCCATTTCACACATCCTGATTTACAAGATATGGGATGCAAATCCTACTCCTACATCTGTTCTGGAATAAAAGTGTTGGCAGAACCAGTTCCAGTCAGACAGCCCTGGGCTGCCCAGGCCATCAGCAGCAGAGCAGCTCCTTTGCCAGGCACTGCACACCCTGAGCTCTGAGCTCTGCCCACCTCAGAAATCCTTCCGGGGCATCTGCACTGAGCCCTCCCTGATCCTCTCCAGGGATAGAGAAAATTTCCACTGGGATGCCACCCAGCATTTGAGAGAAGCTTACAAAATAAAGATGTTTCCACAGAAATAATTGGATCAATTAGGTTTTTATGATTAAATCCTCTTCCATCAGATAATATTCCAACCATGTTAAGAGTGATTTTAGGTCTGGAACATGTCCTCAGCCTCTGTAATTATTTGAAAAACTATACTGTGTTTACTGTATTGATTCAACTATTGGAAATCTTGAGATTGCCATGAAATATTTCTTTTTATTATGCCATTTCTGAAGTTGAATATTGCTGAAAATAAATAGCAGGCAATTATTTTAATACCCTCTTACTGCACATTACTTATGAAGATTGTTCTAAATTGCTAAAGACAGGACCAACTGATCTAAACAGAGTTATTTATCACTAGCATGGATTAACTTTATATAGTCAGGAGGCAGAAACTATGGAACTCTTTCCTCCCCTGGTCTTAAATTAAGGAAAAGAGGGCTGCTCCAGAACAAGTCAAAACACTGACTTTTATACCAGAAAGATGTTCTCCATCAAAATTTCTGCTGCTTTGGTGTTGCTTATAGAGCAGCTTGGTGCTATTCAGAAAGTTTATTATTTTATATATGTTATATATATATATATGTAACATAAGCAACATTTGCAACCCATGTTACCTGTACCTAAAGAATTGATCATTTCCTCTAAGCTCATCTACACAAGGGAAGCAGATTTACAGAAATGGAAAACAATATTTTGTGGGGTTTTTTCTGTCTGTGAATGCTGGCAGAAAGCCACTGTTTTTCTGAATCTGTAATTTTATGCCCCTCTGTTCATCAGATGTCTGGCTAAATCATTTAACTCTGTCTTTTCTGTTTTAGACACTTTTAGTATTAAGGAAGGATCCCTGAGTAACAGCATACATTAAAAGTTAATTACGAGGAAGTTAAAGAAGAATTACTTTTTTCATATCCCCAGCAGACATTTATTTCGTTTTGGCACGTTAAAAAATGAGAAAATTTGGAGTAAGGTGTGAGAACTGGTGATGCATGTTTTTTGGGAAAAGCTTTATTATCCATTTCCTTACATGCTAATTAGGAAATGCAATCCACTTGCTAATGTTGAGTGAGTAAGAAATGTAAATTGCTCCATTAATTTGTTTAATAACCAAACTCTCAAAAGTGGTAAGTCAGACAGCAGATGGAGGCTGTCACCACAAACCCAGCCCAATTTTGAACATTATACCAGCACACACAATTTACTGCCTTCTTAGTTATCACCAGTGCTGAGTATATTGTTACAGATTTAATACAAATATTTACTCTTGGCTACTTGTAAATGTTTCTGGAGTAGAAAAATATATCTAGAAAAGGTGTGCAGCCCCATACTCGTATACACACACTTTTGCAGGCTGTTTAACTCTCCTTTACAGCACATCACACTTCACTGGAAACACCAAGGACTAAAGTAAAAGCAACATGTGCATTTTCCTGCAGAAAAAGGGTCATTTTTGGAATTAAATAAAAGAAAAAAAAATGTAAATTCATAGCAGTTCTTGCAAACTCCATTTTCTAGATTAGGAAAAGGAAGGTTTTAGACGGACCCAATTTCCAAAAAAAAATCTGCCCCCAAACCAAAATTATTCAAATGTGTTCTACATTTTTCCCCAGAATAAAACTGCTTAGCTATTTCCCCCTCACAGTATTTTGCATTGCCTATCCCATTTCCAACGAACCTGACTTTTTATAAACTCCAATTACACTCATACAAATACAACTGAAACTTATTTGCACTTTAACTGGGTCAAATAAATTCTACCTGCATTTCCAAATGCAGTGAGATGAGACTCAGCTTTCCATCTCAACCAGTAAAAGCAGTTGCATGGCACCACTGGATGGAACTGGGAAGTGAGACAGCTTTGGCACAGGTCCTGACCATTCCTGCACTTCTGTAACTTTTTGCTCAAGCAATTCTTTGTTGCTTTTGCATGAATCTCATATAAAGCAAGAGAGATTTAAACCAATAGCAGCCCTTGGCACAGTTGTATCAACATCCAGCATCCTTTCCTGTGGTTTGTTCACAGTGCAGATTGGGCCATTGGTGCTGGACCATTGTCACCAGCATGGAAAGATCACAGATTTTGTCACTGAATTGCTGAATTCTGCTCCTTGCCCACCAGCTTTGTCCCAGTGCTTCCAATCCGAGTGAGATTTCTTATTCCTGAAAGATTATTGCTTCTCTATAAGAAGTTTTCTGAGGGGAAAGAAGCAATCAGCTGAGGAAGGGACTGGCATGTAAAACATCATTTGCTAAACACTGGCCTGAAACCCCCTTGGGAGGCAGAGAAGCTGGGCTTGAGCCACAGAAGAGGGAAAGCAGGAATGCCATAATCACATATTTATTTTTAGAGAAAATGAGAAGCTAAATAAACTGTAAAACCAGTCTTTACCAGTAAATCCTTTCTGTCCTGAAAACCATGCTGAGCAGAGTGGGAACAGCCAGTTCCCAGGGGATCAATTGGTGGTACCTTTTTGGCAGCGCCTCATTCCGCCTGTGCTGGTGCCAGGACACTTTGAGTCCTGAAACAATTCATTTTAGTAGTGCCACAGTGAACTATTGCCAGAAATCTGAACTTGAGAGATACCAGTGATGCTGCTGAAGATGGCTTTTGTGCTCTAGGTCTGAAATCACCCTGAAATCAAGAGGGACTGCTCTCCTGAAAAGAAGCTCACGGACTTCAGCCTGCCAGGAAAGCAGGACACAAAACATCCAGACATAACATTTATGAGGGGATTAGTGCACTCACAGTTGGATTTGTCATGGGATAGTGTGGGATGCTGGGATTTATGGCAGGGATGAGTAATTGCATGCTGACTGCATTGATAAATGTGTGGTTTTGAGGTATGCCTAATTGTTCCAAGAAAATGAAGGAGATGCCGGTATATACACGAGGAGAAAACACGCAGAGGAAATTCTGTGAGCAATCCCAGGGCACTCAGAGGAGAAGCCTGTTGTCAGCTGAGGAGCCTAGCAAATGTCACAATGCAAGAAAACCTGGCTGCCAACTGCAATGACACAGCAAGACACACCTCTGACTGGAACACTGTCTCCTTGATGGGAAATTCCACATGAGCCCAGGGATGGAGAGAGATCTCTTTCCATTGCCACACATAAATTTCAGCATGCAATTACAAGTGGATTCTTTGCTGCTGACTGAGGGACACTCGGGGCTCTCAGGATACCAGAAGGGACAGTTCTCCACAGAGTCACTTCTGGTTCTGACAATCTCACAATTCCAGTGCCATGACATCACCTCATCTGCAGGGCAGCAAATGGACATGTGCTCCCATTTCTATGGGTGATGTGAAATCCCACCAGGATTGTCTCCTGGAGCATTTTTAAATACAACTCTACAGCACAAATCCTCCTCCTTGGGTCTCCTCTCCAGCAGCCCATGCCAATGTCTCCCAATCCACACTGACACTGTTCCACACCTGAAGTTCCTTGCCAGGACATCTGTCATATTCTTCATCCCACCTCCACCATTTTAGCAATCAGGTATGTCTCTCATTTACATCACTAAAAACACAAGTAGAAAAAAAGATTCCAGAAAGAGAGAACTGAATATGTTGTATTTTAGAATATCAGTTGAAACATCTTGATGCTTCTTGGAGGTCCCTTCCAAGCTGGAATGTTCCATGATCTGTAACTTGTTAGTACAGCACACTGGCAAGGCAAAACCTCTCACTTTTTAATGTGCTTTTCTCATTCCCAACACTGCAGCCCAAGGGTGAAAGGAGAGATGGAAGAGAGGTGAGTGATATGGTGAAGTGCTATGCCTACCACTCACATGCAAATCCCTGGGGCTGTGAAGAAGACAAGAACCACCTCCTAAGTTCCACATCTTGCATTAGACCAAGCACGCTGCCTCTTAACATAAAACATCCTCAACTACCAATCATGCTTCTAAATGTGGCAGAGGAATTCAGCTGCAATCAAAGGGCTGCATTTTGGCCTTGGACTACAGCATGTGAACACCTCCCTGTGCTGCTGCCTGCAGGGAGTCAGAGCACGAAAATGTTTCACACCTGTGAGTGCCTGGCAGCCCTCCTACATTAAATATTCACCACCAAAATTCCATCCTTTGGACAACGTTTGAAGTGTGAATTCCCACTGCAAACCTTTACCATCCATCAGTGCTCCATGGGGTGTTCTACCCAAAACCAATTTGGCAGCCTACAGCTTTTCCTGCAAAACCAGGGCCCTCAGCTATTCTGCACACGACAAATTGACTACTTAAGCTTTCTTGAAGCAACAAGAAAATATTTTTATGCAAATACCTTACAAGGTTTGAAATTCCATTTGTGTGAACACAACACAGCTGAAGTCATCCCAAAGGTCTGCCTGCTTCTCAGTTCAAGCCATTTCCCAGACAGTATCTGGTAGCTCTTATGAAATGGGCTTGAAGTCCAAAGCAGCCACCCCCTGAGGTTGTGCAGAGCCAGAGAGGGAATAGATGTATCCACCAGCAGTTCAAAGGGAGTAATCTATACAAACACATCGAGTCATCAGCAACATTTTGATTCAGTTTGTACCAAACTGAAAACCCAATCATTGAAAATGTATTATTTACTTTACTTTGTTGTTAGAAGAAAGGAAATTGATTTGTAAGGTTTGGAGTTTATTTGGGTTTTAATAGAGCTTTTTGAGAATGTGTAGCCACAATCACCCTGGCGTTCCACTTCACAGACTGACAGATTTATCTACTTCTCTTACAACCTGAACCGCACAGGAATTTCCCCCTCCTCCCCCGATGGCCTCATCAAGAAGAGGATTTGGTTGGGGGCCGAGGCATTGAAGAGGAATCTGTCTGCAGCCAGCACAACAATCACTATCCCACAGTGTGCAGTGGTCTTTTTGAAATCCTGCTGGCACACACCTTCGTGCTCCCCTCCCTGACACCTTTCACACCTGTAAAAATCCATGGACCAACCTGACTGGCACCTAAAACCTTACTTCTCTCATCTATAAAATAATAAAAAAATGCTCAGTGTAGTACAAAGCATTGTTTATGACATTAAACAATAACATAACAGTTTCAGTGAAATTTTGTGCTCCTTGGTTGAAGTTTCTGGTTTCTGCCCTGGGCTCTCAGCTGTCCAGAGTAGAAACATGCTACAGCTTTGCATCTCCTACTGCACCTAACACACCAGAGACTTGGTGTGGAAGAAACGTGTTAATAAAATATCAACTAAGTACATTTAGCCATTATTTTAAATTAATTTAGGTATTGTGTGGTCAGTGGTCATCTGGTAGACACATTATTACACACGTGCACACACCAAATTACTTTTTTGCTAATGACTCATTTGTTTTTATTCCTGCCTGTTTCAAAAAAGTGATTAAGTTGAAAATGACCTTTTGAAGATTGTACTTGTGGACCAATCTTTTCATTTTTAATTACTTACTTTGGTTTAATTGTTACATTAGGAACTATTAAGAAAGCAGCCAGCTTCATAATCAATAATTTAATTAGAGTTTTAGGACCAAGAAGTCAATGCAAATGTTATTCTGCAGCCAGGCCTTTCCCAAAACCTTTGAAGGAGCTTTTCTCCCATTTCGTTTCAAAGTGACATTGGCGACATGGAAATCAAACTCATTCTAACTGCAATACATCCTGCCCACACATTATGGATGGACACAGGCAGCTGGTAAGAAGTTCAGATTCAGGTCAATCTGCACCCTGCCCAGGCAGGAGCTCAGCCTGCTTCCCCCACTCCTTTTGCCTCATTCTCATTTCACCCCACACTCCTCCAGACCCCGTGCCAGGAGCCACACAGTGCTTACTGGAACCCATGGCCAGACTTCCAATATGTTAAATTTACCTATTTATAGCTCTCTAATTACTACTAATACTCCAAGGCAAGCAGCAAGTGAAAACAGATGAAATCTGCCTGAATGGGTGGTGAATGAATGCCCCTCTTCCCTCCAGTGCTTCTCTCTGCCTGCCCTTGCAAGTGTGCAACCCATCAGTGCAGGGAGCTGCCAGTGCAGTGGGAATTGCAGGGCCTGCTGCCTGGAATGCAGGTGTCCCTCATTTGTGATTACAGACCTGTGGAACATATGACTCCATCCCTCCACACTGCCTTGCCTGCCAGCAACTCTGCCTGAGTGCTGGGAACACCTCCCCATCAGCCATGCCGGGAACTCAGCGGTGAGAGGGGGCCATGAAGCACAGCAGAAGCTTTGGGAAAAGGCACTGAGCCCTGCAGGGCTGCAGCAATGGAGGCCATCCATGTGCTGGGAGCTTTGGGAGCGTGGCAGCAAGCAGGGATTGCAGGACAGGCATGGTTATACCTTGCTAGAGATGGATCCCAGGGCTGCTCCAAGCCAGGGGAAGGCAGTGATGTGAGGAAGGAGCCAGCATTTGCTCCAAGACACCAGTAAGTCAAAGCCAGGCTGGGCTGCCCTGCAAGAAGCCTGCTCTGGAGGGTGCAGGCTTTGGAGGAAAGCATGACTGCACAGGCAGGAAAGCATCCAGCATGACTGCAGAGGATCCCAGGGCTCTTGGAACTGGCTCACCAGAGAATGGGCATGGGCCTGAGGCTGCCAGAGCTCAAGGAGTATTTGGACAAGGCTCTGAGGGACAGGGTGGGATTGCAGGGGGTGGTGCTGTGCAGGGCCAGGAGTTGGACTGGATGGTCCCTTCCAGCTCAGCAGATTCTGTGATTCTCCAGGAGCAGCTTAAATGATTGTGAATATCATGATGGAAATTGTTCCTTTAATCGAACCTCACTGCCATTTGTACATATCACATGAAATGCAAGTCAAGCTGGAGATTTAAGCTTTAACACAGAACTGTCTTGTCCTCTCAAAGACTTCCCCTTGAAACTAAAAATATGGCTTTTCTATGGTTTGGGGAAAAGGCAGAGGAAGAAAACTCATTAATGGGCTGAACTCCCACCGGCAACAGGACTCTGACATCCACTGGCCAGGAATAGGCATATCAGTGAACAGGAACTGCTTAATAAAACAATTATAACCTTTTAAGGGCCACTAATTCACCTGGAGCTTTAGAATCATGGAATCATTTTGGTTGGAAAAGACCTTTAAGATCATCAAGTCCAACTGTTGAGCTCTGCAGAACAATCTGTCTGATTCTAAAAGGTTTAGTCTGATTGAAATCTAGTTTAACAGGAAAAAAGCCTGTGGGATCAGCTGATTATCCAGTTTGTTAAACTGTCAGTGTAATGGTTTGCTTTGGAAGACAAGACAAAGGAGGAACAAGTGCAAGGAAAAGACAGTTCCAGTGTGAAAGCGATCCTGGGGACAGCAGCCACACATAGTTTGAATGGCAGTGATTTTTCCTGCCTCTCAGGAAGAAAAAAAACCCCACAGCAAAACAAGAACACTGGATATTTTCTTGCTTGCATCTGGGTCAGCTTATCCAAGTTGCATTTATATGTTCATTATTTGAAACATTTCATTGCAACCTTTTTTGCCGATGTTGTTTTGATATAAAATGAAAATGTAGCATTTTTAACAACTACAATGACCAAATCAAGTTTTTTTTCCCAATTGTTTTTCATTATTAGAAAACAATCTTGACTTTTTTCCTCAGCCATACTTCCAGTTTTTAAAAATTTGGCACTAAGTCCCTAGGAAAGAATCCCAAACAGATTTAACATAAACCTTTTTGAATTTTACTTTTGTCTTTTGTGATACTACTTCTGGGAGAAAACATAATCTGTATTCATAACTATTTGCTCTTCATTTCATATTTCACTGTGACTCAAATTCCTTTTCATGTTAAGACAGGGAGTTTTAAAATATGAACCCTTTATTTACAAATGCACAGAATCAGGAACACAGAATTTGTTACACTTCATGCCAGGAACTGGACTTATCCTTGCACATCCCTTATTTACAGCAACATAATTCAATTGCACTGGGAGATTTGGAGTTTGCATTTTGGAGCTCTTTGTCTCCAATACTGACAACTTCAATCTTTGACCTACTTTTGAAGAGGATTGATTTGGACCTTAAACTGCCTGTCAAAGGTTTTTTAAATGACCCATCCTGTCTATCTACTCAGCTCATGAATTCATTCCTCAGAAGTTCAAAAGGGTTCAAATAAAACTGACAAATCCAATACTCTGAGGAGATTCTGACTGATAATTTTGTGTCTAAGGTGTTTACTTGGGGATAAATCACCTGGAATAGGCTAAAAATTATAAAGACAACCAGATTGCTTTTCAAAATCCCTCTTTTTAGGCTGCTTAATGCTTCTTTCATACACCTGATCCTTAAAAACTTGTCATTTTTCCTGAATTTGCCTTGTGAATGACCATTCCAAAGGGACACAGGCAAAGAACCCCCCACCACAGACAGGGAGAATCCCTGCAAAGATCTGGGTGTTCCCACATGCTTTAAGTCTACCAACAAAGAGGTTCTGACACCATCCATATTGAAAAGCAAGATGTCTACAAGCTAATTTATATTTCACTGGAAGAAATAAAAATACAATAGGATGTGTAAGGGAATTAGTAATTTAGAAATTACTAAATAGTGATAAAAGCTGGAAAATAAGTGGTCTAAAAGATAATTTCATTAGAAGAAAATAAATTTAAAAGGTTTTCTGAGGCAATTATAAGCTTGGGACAATTTCCTTGAATTTAACCAAAAGTTAAGCAGCTTTGAGCTGCAACAGGAACCACAGCAAGGCTGTCCCAGACCAAAGACATCCCAGGGTGGGAGAGGATGGGCTGTACTGGGAAGGAGAAAATTGCAAGGCTGCAACTTAGATCAGCATCCTTGTAATTATTCTACATCCATATGAAACACACAGGCAGCCAAGTGCTCACCATTAAAATGCTGCAGCACAGCTGGAAACCTCAGCCAAGAGCTCAGAAACTGCCCTGTGCATATGGATTGATTTATTCTCTGATAGGACACGGAGTGAAAAGCCCTTCGAAATGACCACTGTCCTCAAACAACCCACGTGCCTTCAGCCAGAGCCCTTTTACAAAGGGCAAAAAAATGCAAATGGCCACCCCCAGATTCCTGGGGTTTACTCTGCTTTTCTTTGGATGCACAGATGGATCATTTTGGGACCTCTGTGGGGCAGATCATGGAAGGCCAAGGAAGAAGAGAGCAGGCAGAGCCTTGAGTGTAACACTCCTCAGAGCATGGTGCTGGGCTTGCTGGGTGCTGCTGCTTCTCCCAGCAGGTGGGACATTCCTTTGGGTTTTCCTGCTGTTTTCCACAGACCTAATTGTGTGGGAACCTGAGCAAACTCAGCTAATGTTCGAGAGCCATTAGCACATCCTGATAAGCAAATAGAGCACAGAAGCTGCAATTTATTAACAACTACTGCTCTAAAAAGGGCTGTGCCTAAGAACCTCTTTTATCCAATGCCACATTTGAAGACAGAACGCTGCCCAGCAGCCTCTTCCTTTTTTCCCAGACTGCTTCTTCCTAATGAATTCCTCTGGGTATGGTGCAGTCCCTGAGCCCCAGCTGGGTGAAGTGTGGTGCACCACACTCAGGAACCATTCCCAGGGGCTGAGAGATCCAGTTTCTCCCCAGCCATGCACAGATATCCCTGCAGGAGCCTGGAAGGAGGCTCTGCCTGCATTCCCACTGCCCTCCCTCGCTCTGGCAAGGGGAAACTGCAGGAGTCTCTGAGGAGGAAAATGGCCAGAGCCAGGTTTTTACTGGGAACTTCTTGCTGCTGTTCAGGTAGGACTTGGGGCAATTTTATTCTGGTTTTTTTTTTTTTCTTTTTCCTATGAGATTGGTGCCTGCATTATTCATCAAGGACCACACTACCTTGGAATTTCGGACTTTTGATTCTGCTGTTCAGCCCACAAATTACTGACAAGGACACAATTTGATGTGCAGAGCCAGAACTGGCATCTGGTCACTGTTCTGCTGTGCTGCCTTACCCCTACTCAAGTCATCTTTGAGCCAAATAGGAAAAAGTTGACATCCTTGATGCCTTCCTCCCTGAATGTCAGAGGTATTAGTTTGATAGGGGGGTGGGAATGGGATCCTTTTATTTGTGTTATGCAGCAATCTTCTGCAAATGGAATGCAGAAGAAATAGGTCTCATCTTAAATCACTGAGCTGTACTCCATAAAGAAATGTATCCCAGATAACCAAAATGCTAAACTTGATTATCAGTGAGCAGCAGAGACCAAAATGGACACAAATTATCAAACAATATCTCAAATGCTTGTTATTTCACAAAATCAAATAGAAATAGAGCATTTTATTACTGTGACTTTTTACAAAGCTCTGTGTTTGCTGAAGTTCTTGTTCACACACACTTGTGTGTGAATTTCTGTTCACAAGTAGTGTGGCACTGATGTGAATGAGCCTGTCCTGCTAAGGACACACAGAATTCTTCCCAAATCCTTGTTGGACACACTCCTCAGGGCATTACTGCTGAAAGCTGCCTTTTAAATGACAGTCTTTCCGTTTTCAAAAATGAAATATCCAGTTATAGAACCTGACATTTCAAAAATCAGAAAGTAGATGAGATAGTTACTAAATCAATAAGTTTCAAACATGTAGAATGAAAAATGTGACTACTTTTTTTCTTCCCTTCTATTTAATTATTTAAATGTATAAAGATTTGGTATCTTATCTGTCTGAAAAAAGAGCAGAGGTTCAAGCTTAGCTCAAATGGTGTTGAGACAAATGTGATCAGCCCCAAGAAATGGCTCCAGAGGCTGTGGGAGGATGCAGAGGAGTGCAGGTCCCTCATCATGGGAGGAACTTGCACTCAGGGGGTCAGGGGCTCTTTTGCACCTCTCACATTCATCACTGGACACACTTTGCAATTCATGAGTGGAGATGCTTTCCCTGATGTGTCAGCGAGGAATTTTCCTGGTGAAAAGCCAGAGCACACTTGTCTTTCTATGAAACTGGCACAAAGAGAAATAAATTCCACAGCTTATCTTGGCACCAGAGCCATCAGCCTCACTGGCAAGAAATTCCCACCAGAGAATTGCAGCCTGGGTCTCCACATCTGATCTTCTGCATGTCTGGCACAGCACGAGCGTGGTTCCTGCCCAAATCCAACACCAAAGCCGTAATTCTCCCTCGGTGTTTGGAAAGAGCCACAAGTGCAATTCATCTTTCTCTGTTCTGACTTTCCTGTGGGCAACATATCCCTTAGGTTTAAAATTAGAGTCAATGTGATGAAGATTTTTTTAAACCACTGGATGGATCTTACTTTGTTACCCAGAAAAAAACAAACAACAAACCAAAACAAAACAAAAAAAGGAAAAAGTAACACCTTGCATTTCCCGAGTCTGAAGACTATATTAGAGTTCTAGCTTAGTAATTACAAAGATTTATGTTCCATCCTGCCCCAAATCTAGAGCTCATTGTCCATGCAACTTATACTACTCTGACTTACAGTTCTGTGTATCCATTATCTTGAATAATAAAGAGCTGACTGCACTTAATGATTGAAGAGCAAGATGTGATTAGCAGTAGGAATCTGATTTATGAAAAAACAAACTCAAGCATGGTTTTCATGTTTCATTAAAAGTACCTTAAACGTACTCCTCAATGCTAATTGATCTCACAGAGGTGAGAAAATACTCTATTCCCAATTAATGGGATAATATAATTCATCTTCTTTCTGGAGGGAACATTTAATATCGTTCAGCACTTAGAAGGAGGTGGCATTTTCACAGGGATTTCACCACCTCAAATGAGGTTTTACTGCGGGCATTTATCCCAAACCTGCAAGATTCCCACTGAATATGGCAAAAAAATCAACAGAATAACGCACAACAAAATGCCATCTACAACGTTTTATTTTCACAAAAGGTCTTTCCTATCTTAGCAAAATTATGCAAAGCTGAAAAACAATATTGGTGAGCAAATATAGAGGCTTTTTCCTTATGTTTGTCAAAGGAAAACTCCTTGATGACTCTGTTAATTTGCTATGAGCAGGAGATTACTGAGATATTTGCAAGATAAAGTTCCTTGCAGGATTTCTTGAAAACGAAACAAGCAGAAATCTATTTTTTTCATTAAGCATTTTGCTTGTTTGTATTTCAGTAATTTTTTTCCTCTTCCTGAATTATTCCCATTTGGATATCAAATATTCCTACAAACCAATGCATTTAGGAATAATGAGTCTTGACTAGTTTCATTTTAACATATTGTGCTTTCTGACCAGGATTGTTATTATTAATAAATGACCTTCTATTCAGTCTGTTTCTATGATCCATAAATAGAAATTTCCTAATGAGCATCTCAAGTATTCTGCTGTCATTTCCATGGCATTTTTTCCTATCCTGTGTTTGTATGGCTCTGATGACATTTAATCCACAGCAACAGCTCTGCCTGCTTCCTCCCAAATCCCTTCCATGAATCCCTTCTCCATTCCAGGCTGGAATCCTGTACCTTTACACTGTGTGAGAAATGCAGAGTGGCTGCAACACCAGCTGAAGGAATAATTTGTGAACTTCAAAAGTTGCTCCATCCCACAGAAACAGCAATAATTATTGGATTTTCTGATGAAAGAGGAAAAAAATATTCCTCTTGCCTTGTTCTCATGTTTTACTTGAACAGGATTTGCATATTTGGTTTGCAAAGCAGCAGGGACAAACACACTCTCCAGTGTACTCAATCCATTTTTACCTATTCCAAAGAAAGAAGGTAGAGAAAAACAAAGGAAGAGATGCAGAGTTTCTGTCACTGCACCTGCAGTGATATAATATGGAGAAAATAATACATTTTCCATGAGGAATCAGCAGAGCTCTGGAGGAGGGGAGGCAGATCCCTTTCAGAGGAAGTGTTATAATGGTGCCATTTTTGGTCAGAAGATAACAAGTGTGTTAGTGAATATCACCCACTGATGGCACATCACCCTTACTTTCTATTTGGATTTCACGCTGGGTTTCATTTCTCTCATGTCACACACACCACTTTGCCTGAATTCAGGAAAGACCAAGGCAAAGCCTGCTTACTGTTCTGACATCCCAGAGAGACAAGGTCTTGTCAGCAGAGCTGGTGAGAGCGGTGCTGGAGAAGGGCAGGAACTCGATGCTGTTGACTGACTCCTCATGGCCACGCAGGGTGTATCTGCACCTCTCACTGCAAGAGAAGAAAACAGCAATGCAGCACCCTCCACTCAGGGTAATATGAACAACAGACAACTTCAGGGGAATGAAGTACACATTTCATACATCTCCCCAGCTGCTCTCTGGAGAAATGAACATTGACAGTGATTCCTGACCCGAGCGCTGCACCCTGGAGGCAGTTACAAAACCCAGCCCACTTGTGTTTGCTTCCCAGTAATGGAGGCTGGAACAGGAAGGTAGAAAGAAATGAGAAGTGGGTTTTAAAAGATTGAATCCTTATTTTAAAAGATTGAATCCTAAGGAGGAACAATGAAAGCAGCACTTGTGTTCCCTGGGTGCATCATCAAAAACCTTGTTGATACAGAATTAAAAGGGCACTTGGATGAAAAGGCAGGATAGAGACAGCACCATTTCCTTTTTATTGACATCAAATTCCCTTTTTTTTCAGAGGGTCTGAGAGATCTATTGGACTGTGCCCATGTGCATCCTGAAGAAAGCCAGTGAGTGCTGGCAACCTGGTTTTTCCTCTCAAGGTCCACACAAAGGCTTTGAGAAAGCAAGTGGTGCCTGGGAGCTCTTTGCTGAGGGTAAAGTCTTGTCCCTGTGGACACCCAAAATCCCTTTGCATGAAGGAGAGGTCTCTCCAGTTCATCCTATGGATGAACCACACCAGTGGCTATCGTCTTAAAGCAGAGGTGAGGGAACAGAAGTGCACCCCAAGAATCGAGGTGCTCATCATGAACTAAGAGCTCAGATGGAATTACCTGTGAAGAGGTTCTGAAAGTTCTTTCAAGGCTGAAGACACCCAGCCGCTGCTGCACTTCCAGCTGAGCAGCTGAGGAGTAATAACCTGGAGCTTTTGGGCTGGCTTTCTCACCTCTTTTCTTTGTTTTCTTTGATTTCTGAGACAACACCATCGGTCTTCTCAGCTGAGGGGACAGACCTGATATAGAAGGAACTCCAGCTAGGAAGCTTTTCCCATTGTAGGAAATTGGTCACAACCACGATGACACTACTGTGAAAAATCAGTTCTGTCACCAAACAGCCTGACCTTGGCTGCACAGCTGTAATCTTGTGAAAACTTTCTGGGTTTTGCTTTGCCTTCTGTGTACACACCAGAGTAGAACATTCCTTAAACTGGAGCCCAGGAGAAGGAAGAGCCCAAGGATGCTCCATCCAGACAACACAGAAGGTGACAAACAAATCTGGGATTACTTCCACTCAGCAGACTGGCAAAGGTTTAACTCCTTCAGGAGCATGTCAAGAGGGGGGAAGATTGAAATAATCCAGGATCATTATTAAACAAGTGTATCACTCCATGATTTCTTTAGATATATGTAAAGCTTATAAATGTGCACTATTTGTATTGTTATATCCTGTGAAAGCACACAGGTAGGGGAGCATACGGTAGGAAAAAACTAATCAATGTAAACTCAGTAGCAGTTCTATCCTCTTTGTTCAGCTGAGTCAAAAATAGTGTGAAAAAATAAAAGCCAAATACTCATCATAAATTACTGCAGCTTTCAGCGAGAGCTCAGAATTTTATTCCCTGCTCATGTGATTCTGACACTAGAAACACACCTCCCTGGAGCTGGCTGCTGAACATATCACTGGGGCTTGCAAATTAGATTACTGGGTGGCTCTTAACAGAGAAATTTCTTACAATATTTATTAAGGAAGCTGTCAGCATGGGGGAATTAAAGACATGAATTTTCTTCCTTTTTTTCCCCTGCTTGTATGTCCCCAGAAGACTCTCAGAGCTCTTGCTGGTTCTGTACCAGGAGCACAGGAGATCAGTGTCTGCCCTGAGAGCTGCAAGGTTGGGATGGACATTTCCCTAGCACTGATCTAACACAGGCACTCCTCAAATCTGTTTTAGTGCTTTTCTGGAATGGTGCTGAAAACCAAGCCTGTCCCCACAAAGGCAGAGCAGAAGGGAGAGAAGTAGCTTCTGAGGAGAAATATTATCCAGGAAAAAGATTTCAAAGAAATATTAGATTCCACTGGTATCATTTTACAGAATCTATGTTTTTCTATTACAGATAATACATTACACCACCAGTGTTATCTGTTACATTGCCTACATGTGTTATTTTGTCACAAGGACTCATTTTAAACTAGACATAAAGTGTTTGGCTGTTAGAACTCAGTGCACAAGGTACCTGATATTCATGACCACTTGATATATAACAGTAAAATAACTTCAATAAAATAATTCTTTTTGTCTCACAGTCTCATCACAATGTTTTACACCACAAATACACCTTTTCCATCTCAGATCTTACACTTTTATTTGTGCCTAGGTATGGCATTTTTTAAAGGTGCCAAATCATTTCCAGTTTCTGTGTTTCAATGTAAGGGCTCTGAGCTGCTGAACAGTTTCTGACAAGGAAAATTCTGCTGCATTTTTTGTGGGCACTTGGCATTTTTGAAAACATAGACAGCTTTCCATATCACACTGAGAGAGTGCTTCCATTGGAAGAAAGGGGATATTTTCCTGTAATAACAGGGTGTGTCTATGCCCTCTTCAAAGGCTGGGGAAGAACAATGTCTTCAACCTGCTAGACTGGGCTTGGGGTGAAAGAACACAAGAAAAGGAAGGCAGGTAAAGGAAAAAAAGATATTTTGTTTATCAGGCACTGATGTAAGATCTGGACCATCCCAGGCAGCCAGGCTGCAAGAACAGGCTTGTGAGAGATTAATTATGTGCCAAAGCAGGAAAGCCCATTCAGAATCTCTTAGCAAGGTGAAAATGGACTGAAGTGATGGACCATGACAGCAGCAGAAGGGAAGGAAATTATTTGCAGTTTTCCATCAGGAACACAAACACCCAGCCCTGATGCAGCCTCTCTCCTTCCCACTTCCCTATCACTGCACACTGATGAGCTCTGGCTCTCAAGATCTCATTTACCACTCTGATAACTGACTGAATATTTTGGAGAACCTTTCTCCAATGCTACATAAAATAAATTCATCTTTCCTTCCAGCTGAGACATAATTTCAGCAAAATTGTCTTGTACCAGCTATCTTCTGGTTTGAAAGGGCAACAATTTATCTAGATGTTCTTTTTCCACAAAAAAAAAAGTTGATATGAGGGGTACAGCATCAGCCTGTTTTTTCATGGAAGCTCATGTTTCTATCCAATGGTACAAGTTTATCTACATTAGAATAAATCTGTAGCTACATCCCCTGAGTATTTTTCTCATTGTGAATACAGAGCCTCATGGATACAAGCCTCACAACCTCTGAATATCCTCATTCAGGAGACAAGAGGGGATCATGTATCAACAGCAGGTTAGACGCTTGCACAAATCTTGATGCCTCAAGAGGTTCTCCATAAATGATGCCACGAGAGAAATGCTGCTCAGTAGCTCAGCATTTTGCAGATTGCATGCTAAGCCTCACTCAGGCAACATTCCAACCTTCTTCCTTTCCCTGTGCTAGTACAGGACTAATTATCCTCAATGATTTCTTGTTCTCTGCAGTTAATTGCTCTCCCTTAAATCCAGGTGAGGTAATGATGTCCACCAATAAATCAACCTTCATTCTACCTCACCAGGTGTGGATGTTTCCAAGGAGTTTCAAACAACCGTGGTCAGATATTAATCCAGAAGCACATCTATGCCAGGAATGTTGGCTTCGATTAACCATACCAATATTGATATCATTAGCTCAACAGATTGGGAAGATTCAACTTTTAGAAACTTCTCTTTGGAAAATCACATTCCAGAATGGTTCATTCAGATTCCAAAAGGCTTTCAGTAAAACTGCATAGGAAACTACAAAAAGATACCCACTTAAATAAGACTTCGGTGAATATTCCTAGGCTCTACACAAATGTAAAACAGCAGCCAAAAAAATGCACCAGTCAGATATTCCATTGACTGGGCAGTAATTGAAAGGGAATACAGGTAGTGGGTAGATTCCTCTTGCCCTGCATACTTTCCCATAAAACTCAGGAAGAATAAAGCAGTGCCCAGCCTGCCCTCACTGCCAGACACACAGCAAACCACAGGTAGACAACATGTGGCCAATTCTTCTGCTACTTAAGTGTTTCAAAAAACCACCTCACACCTGCATGCTGGCAATCCATCCTATGGAATGGGGATTTTTGTGCCCCCTTTCTTGGCTTTTTTTTTTTTTTTTTTTTTTTTTTTTTTTTTTTGTTTTGTTTTGTTTTGTTTTGTTTTGTTTTGTTTAAAAGCATGTAGTTTCTATGTTCAGCTCTAGTTGGAAAAATTGGGGGAGTGGAGGGTGATTTCATTTCAGTGAGTACTTATGTAGTCATCATTAGTTATTTCATTTCTGTGCTATATTGAATCTTATTTCAAGCATGGTAATTAAAACTACCTATGCAGTCAATTGAAATTAATGAGATTTTGAGCTTGTTCTTTGGAGTCAGTGCCTCTCCCACCCACCTTTTTCCATCCCTTCAGAGGAATTCATTAAATCATGAATTCCCAAAGAGGAACTCCCAAACTGTAGTATCTTTCCCCAAAACAACTCTCAAATCACCCCATGGAGCAAACACTAAACTAAACTCTCATGTCTATTGAAAAACATTCTTCTGTGTGAGCTGCAATCACAATTTTCAGGGCCAGCTACACCAGAAGTCACCTGCTGTGAAGGTGGACACAGCATTTCTGAGGAAGATTTATAAAGACACACCACAACCAGCCTCCAGTGCTCCCATTGGGCTGTAATTGTAACAAAGGAGAATCTTTTTAAACAAAACCTAATCCTATCACTTTCCCATCATATGGCTCTATCTCTAAAATGTGTTTAAATTCAGCATAGAACTTTCCCAGCCAAGATCAATAGCCAAGGATAGCAAATGGGCTGGCTTAAGACATTAAAATGCCAGCTTGGTTTATGCTGTTATAAATGCATCCTATCATGTCTTTACATTTTATGACCTCTATTTTATTTCTAGGTAGCTTCACATATGACACATCTGATTATTCATGTCAAGAATGTAAAACTACCAGTATTTCAGTAAAAAGTGCCTGCCATCATTTATGATGGTGATTTATTTATTTTTTTTACCCATTATTTTACTAAATGTAACACATTTTCTGGGATATTGACATGTGAGGACACTTACTCTAGAAAGTACATCTGTCTCTGAAAAGATACACAACAGTATGGTGCTGTCAATATGAAACACTTTGTCCAATTTATACTTATGCTCAATAAAATGGAGCTCCCTTTCAATTGTGAACATTCATTTATGTCCTCTCTCAAACCAGTGTTTGACACTTGGAAAATGCAATGCTAAAGGACGTGTTACTGCAGCTTCTGTGACAATGCAAACATTTTTCCTCCCGTACTTAGAAACATTTAGAAAGAGAATACAAATTTAATCCTTCTCTGTGTAATTTATTTTTGTATTTAGCACTTGTGGAACATTTTAATCTCTGAGATCTGAGTGCTCTGCAAAACAAGGAGCAATACCCTGATTTAAACACAGCTCCGAGTCAGAGTTTCCCTGGCAAGGATCAGTTTGCAGAGCTACTCATGATTTTCTCAATCTGATGAAATCTGGTGTCAAATAATTTTAATTTTTGCACTTTTTAAGTTCTCACTGAGCAGAAGCAGGATTAAATATTAAACCCTGCTGTCATCAGTCCCATCAGGGGCTGCTTTGGGCTTGGGCACGAGGGGCTGAACCACACAGGCACAGTGAGCACATCCCACTCGCACTGGAGGCAGCACGGGCTCTGCCACTGATGTCAGGAGGAGCAGGATGAGATCCAGGTCTGTCACCACAGGATCCTGACAGCTCACACTGCTCTGGGGCACAGTAAATTGAGCATGTAAAAGGAATCTGATCCCTGAAGGGGGATGGACTTAACTGGGAAGTGCAAGGTGTGATTCTTCCCCTTCCTCTGTCCTTGTCTTCCTCCTTCTGCCAAAAGCAAAGCAAAAACTTCTCAACTAGGAAGGCTTAGCCAAGGAAGAAAGAACCCCAGACATGATGCAAATGTATTATTAGTGTTTTCTAGGTATATAAACAAACATTCCTCATCTGACTCAGCATGTTTGTAAGTGCGCTGTAAAATCTTGTAACATCCTTTTCTCAGACCTCCTTGCAAACAGTCGCACTGTTAAAACACAGAGCTTCTGAACTGGATCAAATTGTGTCCTTCCACTGACAGGACATAAATCAGTGTCAACAGTTATACTTTTGACTTGCTTGATAAGTTTTGGAAGGCTGCAGTTTATTTCTGAGAGTGCAGATTTCCTCTCTGAGATCAAGCAAGGCTCTTTCTCCCTCCCTTTTCAGGAGACAAACTGAGCACGGCAGCTTTCCTTTAACACCAGTTTGTAAAGACCCAACTCTTGTCAGCTCTGCTTCAGCTCCTGATGAAAACTGTAATAAAAGCCACCAAGATTTAGTAGCTGAAGAGATTCCACCTGCTGCAAGAGGGAACTGCAGTCCCAACCCTCTCCTGGCCCTGCTGGGGTAAGGAACACCCTGGGCTTTGTGCTCACACAGGATGCACCTACACCTCCAGGTACCCCTCAGTCTGCTCCAGATTTGTCTCACACTCATTGTGAGCACCCACTTTTATCAAAACTCCAAGAGACGGTGAGGGGCAGTGCCTGAACGTGATGATCCTTCAATGTGGGTCTTGTTGGATGAGGTGTGAGCACACTGAGTGCTCCCAGCCCAGTCCCACTCACTTTGGGGTTCACTCTTGAGAGCTCCTCAGGAGGGTTAAAGCCTTCCCACAGCAGAGGTGCAAGTCCCCCTGTGTGTCCATAACCTTCAAATCCTTCCCTTCTCACTCCACTCCTTCCCATCCTGTGGTGCTCCCTCCACAGCCTCCTGCTCCTGAGGCATTTGTGTGCTGTTAACAAGAGACTCTGTCAACAGCAACACCCCAACAGGACAGGAAAGCTATTTTATTGTGTTGGAAATTCATTTCATCCCCAGGGACCTTGCCTCCTTACATATTCTGCTGTTCTAAACACTACTTTGTCCCATTTATATAACTTGAAAGAGCCTCTTTGTCAAATAATACACAGAAAGGGAAAATTGAATGTACCTGAGAACAAAAAAAACAAAAAAAACTACATGCAGAACAGAAAAGGAGGGCAATGCATTACATTAAATGAAGTCTGATAGCTTGAACTTCAGATTCAGCAAGGTCTAATAGTGAGGGACATTTGGCAAAATTCCCCTAATAAATTTATAATTAACCAGCAGAAAGCAATGCTCCAGTCAGATTTCTATTCTGCAGTGAAATTAGATAACAGCCACATAATCACAGTCCTTGAAAGAGAGTGCTGTGAATGTAGGAGAAAAAGGTTGCAAAACTTCATGCCATACCTTTGGGATTAAAGTGCTTATTTGCCTCAATTCATGGTAATTTATGTAACACAATATGTATTATTGGAAAAGTAGCCAATTATAACACTGTATTTACTTTTCTGGCAGAGCTCTGTGTGTATTTAAGTAGAAGCTGTGTATTTATTGAGCATGTGGAAACTTCCACTACCAGGTAGACACTGATCAGTGCACAAAGATGCAGCACTGAGTTAAAAAATACTCTCAGGCAAAAAAGCACAAAGCACAAAAAATACTCTCAGGCAAAAAAAGCATTGGTTGCTGTGGTGTTGGATACAGGTCTGGCTGCCTGATGCCAGCCTGGGAAATAATAAGAACTTTATTTTTTACCATGTTTCTGTATCAAGTGCACACAGGCAGTGGTAGGGTGGGCTTTACAGAACAAAGACTCTCCCTGGTTAGAATTCTCTGGCACAAACAGACAAAACAGAAATTAAATCAATTACCTTCTGGTGTTTGATTGATTCCAATACTACTCAAACTCAGGACCTGTTTTGATAAACATTGAGAATACTAAATATGATTGATAATGGCTTTATATATTTGAGTGAAAAGCCCAAGTTACTGAATTAATAATATTCTACTTAGGCTTTCATTAGAAGGCGTGAAAACTTTGCCAATAATCTATCTCCCTTTTTATTGGCTTGAAACATGAATAATGAATCTGCTCATCATTACACTGAAGATTTAGTCTCTTAACATCTTGTATTTATTTAAACAAATGAGAAGTATTATTATTTGTATTATTTTCTGATTCCAGACGAAGGGGTTTTGGTGTAAAGCTTTAATTTTTTTAAAGGAAAGATAAAACAGTAAGACATAAAATCTCTACTTAAGAATGGTTTATGGTCTTTTTGTAAGATTGTAATATATTCCTCAGTCTCTTTTACTACGTAGGCTTGGCTGTAGCTCATCAAGGTATCTTTGAAAATCTCACTGCTCAACACCTGATTGTTGGCAGCACAGGGCACATTTCAGCTCATGGCAACAGCTGTTGTAAAAGCTCACTTCCCACTGAAATTTGGCTCCAAATCAGTTTTGGTAATTTATTTCAGCAACTTCAGTTTGAACAGAAGCCTGTTACTTACAATCTGATTTTTTCAGAGGTGAAATGCATTTTTGTTTCAAATTTGGATTAGGTTTCATTTGACGAGGATTGTACTTCCCCAAGGGTCGAGTTAGAGTAACAGAAATTTGAAAATCATGGGACAGAAGAAGATTTAGGCTTTTATATCCAAAATGTAGATCTTAAGTGCCCTTTTTGTTGGCTTGGTCAAAACAGACCAAGTCAATGACAAGCTCTTGCTTGAAAATGTGCATAACAGTGATGCCTGGGAACGATCTAAAGTAATCCTGACTTACTAGTAATTCTCACCCTAGCTGTCAGTCAGAAATGATACATTTGTTAACACTAAGGGGAATGTTCTGGGCATTCCCAGAATGTCTCTAACACACCAGTGGGATTTGGTCCCACACTGGTGCCCACTCCAAGCACAATGCAGGAGCACGCACCCTACATTCCGTATTTCAAAATCCAGGTCTAGTTCTTTCTTCTGCCTCTGGAAAATCAACACCCACGTATCAAACCATCTGTTTGTGGCTATGGCTTCTAGCTTTTCCATCAAGTCTGTCTGCAGAGAACAAATTCCATCAGGCCAAGGAGAAGCTTTGTGCAGCTCGGTGCTGCCAGCACTCGGAGCAGTTCTGAAGACAGGATCTGAAGTTGTTCCCCTCCAGGGTCAGCTCTTGTACTTCATAGTGATGGAACCAAATTCTGTTTCAGTCCTTCAGTCAGGAACTAGAACACAAACTCCTCCTCCTCCTTGGAAATGCCTGTGTCTCCCTACAACATACAGAAAGCAGAGCCACCTATCCCAGAATTCCCAACCTCAGTTCAGGAGCAAGGTACACCCAGGTTCAGAAAGGTACATGGTGATTCTTAAATTATTTTTTGACTCTTACCCTTGCTCAGCACTTTCTGCAAATCAAGTTTCCTCAGGGGATATTTTTGTTGGACAGGTGAAGACAGGAACATCAGAAATCATTTATTGAAAACCAGAGCCTTGTTTCATGAAACAATTATCTCCTCCCCCCTCCAGGCTCAGGGGTACAAGCTAATCAGATCAGCACAGGCTCAGTAATAATGAAATAGCTGTAACCCATTTAAGCAGACATTAAACAGTGCAGGACAAGGAATGTGTTTGCTGCTCAGCAATTCTGCCACTGAATCAGCAAAGCCTCTCCCCTGTGACAGTGAGTTCTCCTCAATTACCACATCAGCTGACACCAGCGCTGAGCTCACACACTCCGTATGAAGCTGCCATGATCTTGTTATTTGTGTCTTTCATATTTTTTCATTACAAAAAGTTTACCTATAAAACTACTGCTTTTTCAGGCAAACTCTGAAGAAGTAAATGCAGATGTCTCAATCCCTCCTTGCTTTTGAGAGACAACAGCACACACATGTTTAGATGGATCACTGTCAAGGGATTTAATTTTTTGTGTCTGTATCTGCTTATGGAAGAACCATTTGAACAGGTTATTCTACAGTTTTAGGCTTTTTATGTTCTAATAAAATATTGTGGAGAAGACGAGCCATCTGCACTCCACATTCAGATCCCCTTTATGGTGCATTCCAACCACCCTGAAGAATTTGTTATTCCTTCCATTCTCTTCCTTGTCATCATTATTTCACTCTTCTACACCATCACATTAATAGATGAGGAATATGGCATTATATGCACAACTACTGACTGGTGAGACATAACAGAGAAAATAACAAATGCGACAATGAAAAACAAAATTTGAAATATATTTACACCAGAAGCCCAGATAAACTGGAACACACATTCTCTTTGTGAGGCTGACCTGATCTATTTCTTCTGGGAACTCACAGACAATGTAAGAAATAATTGTTCTTTACAAGAATTTAAGTGTGTAACAGTGGATAACAGCACACTTTTAAAAAATGCCACTCCTGTAGCACTAAAGCCTAAAATACTTCACCAAAGCCTACTACATTCATCCCATAAAGCTCTATCATGCCATATTCTCTAGATGAGAATATTCTCTAGATGAAAATATATAAATTTACATATTTAGGATGAGATTTCCAAACTGCCTGGACAAGGCAGAGTCTGAGATTCCTACAGCTGTTGGGTGCCCAAATACTGGGATTTTCCCACGTGACAATGTGGCTGCACCAACATATTTTCAATCAACCTCTTGGGCTCTTTGAAATATCCAACTCTGGGTTTGTTAAATGAAGGGTTAGGGTGGAGCAGCTGCTGAGGGAGAGCTTTGTTCTGTGCTGTCACCAGAATCAGGGAGCAGCTGATGAGAACAAGAAGTGGCTCTTGGGCTTCTGTTTGCTGGGAGTTGCATTAAATTGCATGATGGATGACCCAGGTCTGCACTAGCACAAAATTCTTCCCTTTCTTCACAAAAAAAAAAAAAACCAAACCAAAAAAGCCACCACTGTTGGAAAACTACCAACAAAAGGGAAAAACTGAAACAAGAACTATACAGGAGGCCAGCAGAATAAATCTAGAGAACTCAACAATGTTCACACAGTTGCCATAAAACTGTCTCAAATCAGCTTTCAGCCCTCAAAAGAACAACCAAACCAAGATCCAGCAAACCCCCTGCACCCCAAAAAAATCCCCAAAACAAACCAAAACTCCAGCATTATTTTACCTCAGGATCCATTTGCTGGTCTAGCATTTAGTGATGCAATTCCATACAGGATAGAGAAAGCTGTACTGGCACATCATAATTTAATTTCACTACCTTTTAAATTTTTTTTGTTTATTAATTTAGTATTTTAAAATTTATTTTTAATATATTTATTTTATGTCTTTAATCCCAACCCATGTGCATAAAAAGCACTGTGGCTTGTCAGATGTTAGTTTATTTTCCTCCACATTTTAAATTTAGTGAAACCTCTTTGGAACTATTAAACAAGAAAATTCTTTTTTAAAACAGTACAACAAAGTTGAGATGCAATAAATATAAGCACTTCAATATTTAAGTGAGGAAAATGAATTTCAGTGTGCTTTCAAATTGGTTTTCTTCAGTGCAGAGTTTCTTTATTTGTCCAAATAAAATGGATTTGAGTGGGTGGCAGCTTTAAGGAGTTATGCAGCACTATTCAATGGCTTTGTGAACTTGGGAAGGCATTATGAATAATGGATTTGCTGTGCTCTTAGACATGGAGCCACAACAAAAACAGTGTCATTGGAGGTTTTCTAACAAGCATCTTCTGGAGCGAAGAATAAAGAGCCTGGTCCACCCACTGAAGCTACAGGTGCAAGAATGTTTGTTCAGATCAGTGACTGAACACAAAATGGGAAGAGCTAAATTCCCAGGGATACCTCCCACCACTTTTAGATTATGCACCACCCCTGCTCTCCCCAAACAGAGCTGGAAAAGGGCTGGATTTCCTTTTGCCAACAGCTGGAGGAAGGAAAAGATTAACTTGAAACACAAGCACAGAATATAAGAGTAGTGATTTAGTCTCCTTTCCTAGATGTGAACAGTTTGGTTTACATTCCTTTTTGTTCCAACTTTCCCTGTTAACAGCATGATTTTATATCTATATAATGACACCTGTCTAACCCAAACTAAGTGCCATTGGATGAGAAGAGTATCCACTGCTCTCCAGGGAAAGAGAGGTCTTTGCAAGTCACTACTAAAACCTTCAGCTGCACATAGCAAAGCTCAGTTTACAGTTGTTGAAGGTGCTGAGTATGTAATCAAAGTACTGTCAAGGCATGACTGATAACCTGATATGGATCACTTAGAAGGCTGACACACTTAGAATTAGGTTTTCATCAACCTACAGTGCCAGCTGCTAACTTCACACTTACTATTGTAGTGTCCCCAAACCCTCATTTCAATCTTAACCTTCCAAAGTCAGCTAAGATTGTATTACGATGAAACAAACCCTGATTTAAAAACATGTATATATATAAAGGGCTTTTAAAGGAGCAGAACATAACTGCAGATCACATAGAGCATTTTTACTTTTTTCTTTGAATTTCAGAGCAGGGATATGAGTCTGACTACAGCTATGTTCCCAGTGTGCAGCAAACTCCCGTGCCCTTTATGCCACAGAAACACTCCGTGACCGTCTGCTCTGTATTAAATAATTCACAAATTTTGTTGACATTTTACTGCACTCTCCTTATTAAGATTCCATTATCTAGAATGTTTTTGTTGGTGACAGAAATATGCTTGAAAGAGACACTAAAATATAAAGAAATTCATTGGGTTTGCATCAAGTGGATAATTCCAATACATATTTAATAGGTTTCCCACAGACACACAAGCCTTTGCAGGCTCTGAGTTCAGTAAATAGATGCATAAAAATTGCCTTGCAGATGGTGAATTGATTCCTGGCTGGGAAAGATATTGGTCAGCCTAGAACGAGATTTTTGTGTGATGATGTGTCTTAATTCACATCAGAAAACCTACAAATATTGAAGTGCAGAAGGGAAATTGCCAGCATTTCTATTTGCTCCATCCTGATCTTCACCTCCATCAAGGCAAAACCCTCCTTATTTTCCTGGGAAGTGTCAGAGTGGTCATGTCTGCTGTATTCACAGGTTTAACCACTTGGATCATGTGGGAACAGCCCTTGCAGCTCTCAGTCTGCTTGAGGATTTGGAGATCTGTCTCAAAGAATAACCCACACAAGGCAGCAAAGGAGCTGTGTTACTTGTGTGAGGTCTGAGCTCTTAGGGGAGTGTAAAGAGTGAGGACAGAAATGAGCCCCAAGTTTTTGAAAACTGACACAGAAAAATGAAAGTGCTATTGGGCTGGAAAGAGTATTTATTCACATTTTTAAGGAATTCAAACACAATTCAGTGTCTTCCAATGTCAATTAAGGAGTCAGGGCACTTTTTTTGTATGCAAGAATTAATTGTTATAGGGTGACTTGTGTTCATTTTCCAGCTGAGGCTAATCAAAGATGAACAGAGTTTGCTCTAACAGGATGCACAACTAGAGTTCCAGCAGTTGGGAGAGAAAATAATCTTGTGTAACATCTGAACCCTTAAAAGAAAACAATAAAAAGGAAGAAAAATAAAACCCAAAAGCATCACACACAGACACACACACAAAGACATCTGAAGACTGCCTGGAGTCAGAGGACAAGAACTCAAAAAAAAAATCACAAGAGGAATTTACATGTATTAAAGCATCCACTACAGCACACTTTTACTTTCAAATCAAATGACCAATGCATCTAATTTCAAACCACAAGACATCAGCAGCTAAAAATAGCTCACATTCAGGTGGATATGTGGATATGCCTGTCAGAGTATTGCTGCTTATGAATAGCAAGACATATTCCTGGTTTTTTTTTAGTTCACAAGGGAGACCAGCAGGGAAATAACCCACAATTACCTGTGCTGCAGCACATGGGGGGTTTTGGGTGACAGGGCTCCACTTGCTAGTGGATCACAGACTGTGTGTGTAATATTTGCACTAGCTGCTACTGACAGGATATGGGAGTGATGGAGATACATAATTTTAATGAGCTGCTGTCTTCTCTGAGTTCTGTAATAATATCTCATGGTTTTCACTGCTCTGTGAATTTCTCTGTTGGTACAATTAATTTCTGGTTTGGTGGAGATACTGTAAGTCAGTATTTCTAGGAAAATAGCTTAGGTAAAGAAAAGCCTGCCAGTAATGAGTGACTGTAACATGAGGGAGAAAGAAAACAACTGGATAATGAGCCTGGACATGGAGTGGAAAACTATAATCTGACTTCAACTGTGCTGAGTGCCTGCAGTGCTGATCCTCTGCATTTGAGTTCTGAATATAGGATAGTGGAAACACCCTGTCAAGATCTGACTAACATTTTGCAGGTTATAATACCTTCACACTTGCACAAATAAGACAAAGAACTCAACTTGCACGTTGTCAAAGGGAGAAAAACCAGTGCCTGAGCTTCCTCCAGTGCACACAACCTCAGCAGACTCAGCTTTTTGGACCTGCCAGCTGCTCTGATTAGGATTTTGTGGAAAGAAGCTTCAGTTTTACCTCCCTGATTCCTCCTGCTCCTGAAGCAGCTTCCAGGAAATCGAGGAGGTGTTTGGACAAGTGAGGGACACCAAGCACAAAGGTGTTCAGCTTCCAGAGGAGCACATTTCCTCACCAGCTCAAATAAAGCTTCCTGCTGTCCAACAGGAGCCTCTCAGCCAACTACACATAATTTAGGAAATCTGGCCTAAAGGAGGAGAACTGGAACATAAAAAAACCCTAACAATTGCATCTGGTATGTTTTTTCCAAGCCATACGGGGTACTGAAACAACTGAAGCAAGGAAGCTTCTGAGATCAGAAAAGTATACACCCTTTAATGTAAATCGAGTGCAACTTTCTCAACTATCTTTTCATAAAAGAAATATTATGTAGCTAACTATGGTAGAGTTCAGATAAGCCTACTTAGAAATATCTGCAGAACTCAGACATTTTAGAAAGCAGCTCCATTTTCAGCTTCAGTTTTAAAAAAAATAAAGTAGTAACTTGATTTTTTTCCCCCTCTATTAATCTTGCTGTGCAGTTCAAGACCAGAAGCAGAAATCAGAAACCAAAGCACTTACATTTCTGTGTATTTGTTGCTTTAGGAAAAAAAAAAAAAGCCAAGATATTCTGAATTAAAAAGAAAAATTATCACTTTAACTATTAAGATCTTCAAATATGCCTCCTAAGATCTTCAAATATGTGCACAGGCTAAATTGCCACAGATGGTTCCAGTAAAAACCAGAGAGAACATGAATTTATTTAGACCAGTAGCCAACAGCCAGCAGTATAAATATTTTAGCAGAAGTTACACAACTCCTGTCATGTTTTACAGAGTAATTAATAATCACACAAACATCTATTTTTTACACATGTACATTATCACTGAAAATGCAATACTGAATTTCTCACCCAGTAGGAAGATTTGAGGACAACTCATCTTGACATATTTTTAATGTCCCTGAGGAATGGAAAGTCAGGGTTTTAATGAAGGCTTCAGTTGCAACTCACCCTATGGCCTTGGTTTCACCTCTTGGTTTATCTCACCAGATGTAAATAATGGTATGGCTTGCCCAGCTTAGGCATTCCATGGGAATCAGCTAAGATTTTTTCTGGCCTTTGGGACCTGCAAATATGTGACCATAATAAACATTTCTCATTACTGATGCATCTTGTCTTGTACTAAATCCACAATGTGATTTAAGTTTACAAGATGGAGTTCAAGCTATACTTCCTGTAAAGTTTTGTATTTCAAACTTCATTTTATCCAGTGTTATGAAGATTTGGCCATATCTTCCCCTTAACTAATAGCACTGCTTTGAATATAATTTTTTCCTTGATAACTTGCATTTTCAAATTGATTTTTTACAATTGGCTCTCTGGGAATTATAACGAGATTTTAGAGTTTCCTGATCCTGAAAAATGTGTTATGGAATTGTAGCATAATTATAAATTTGGAGACTTGGGCATAGGCCTGGCTTTGATTTGAAGGATTAATAGCAGCTTGTCTCTCCAGTGCTCCTTGGAGGATTCCAAAGGGAATTCTCCTTTATCAAAATGGCAAGCATTTCCTGCCTTGCTGTCAGGACAGACATTACAAACTACCCAAAAATGGTCCTTCCACATTTCCTCTGAGTTCTTCTACCTGCCTTCTAATTTCCTGGAGGACATTTGTCTTCTCTGAAAATAGATTAGCTCCACTTTTACTGGAATCAGTTAAAGGTGGGATCTGGCCAGAAGAGCTTGTGGCTCGTGTCCCACTGAGCAGCCAGTCAGACAAGTGTCACCTCAAATGGGGTATCAGGACAAGGACTGGCTACACATACCCACCCTGATCCAAACTTTGAAAATACAGCTCCATTTTGAAACTAGAAAATCTCCCTAGAAACTAGGGAGACTAGAAAAGAATACCCCTGGGTTCTTTCAGGGGTGATTTTTCAGAATCCTGATAAGGATGCATTTGGTGTAGTGAAAAACACCCTACAGATCTGTGAGTAAATATTGCATTTCAACATTGTCCATTGCTTAAGGGAAAAGGATGAAAAAGAAACAGGGTATGATGGCAGCAGAAGCCAGGCTAAATCCTGGGTGCTGATGGTACAAAGCAAAGAGTGTAACCAGTGCACTTGGCAACTCCATTAAATCATTACTTTAGTGAAACTAGAGTAAAAAAACCATCCCAAAGTGTAACAGCAGTTTAAAATCCACTTAACTCAGTCTTGCACTGCACACACTCAAGGTGTGTATTAATAAAACCCATGCAGTGTCATTGTTGCATGGTATCATTCCAAGGAAACCCATAGCTGCTGAGGGGCTTCTAATTAAACAAAATCCATCCCTACTTGATTTCTTTAAATACAAACCCTAAATTTTCCAAAATTAAATGCTTCTTATGAAAAGAAACAGCAGTTACCAAGTGGAGAGAAGTCACAACAGGAGATAATTTTAATAGGTGCTTTGGAACAAAAGAAGGAATTAAGCACAAGTTTGTATTAACACCTGAGTAACAGGACACTGTCTCAGAGGTTGTACAGGAGAACTAACAAAAATCACAATTAGTCACTTCTAAAATTTGTGCCTTAACAAATGCACCAATGGATACTAGAAAGGACTGAAGAGTGAGGTAAACATGCATTGTAAAATTTTAAAATAAAATTTGATTATGGGAGAAATTTCCGTGAGTAGACAAAAATTGCCATGTTAATGGAAAAGTAAAACAAATGAGTGATGGATTATGGAACAGCAACCAGAAATGGCTCCAATTCACAAACACTTCCTCACCCTGGCCTCTGCTGCAGGACAGCACAACTGCATTTCTTACTGCCTAATTCCACCTATTTTGTACTAAAGAAAGGAAGCAGAGAAAAATGGAGAACTGGTCTAATGAGTGCAGAATGGATCAGCTGGAGAAAACCAATTCTGACTGTTCTGACTGCTGCAAACAATTTCTCAAGCTCAAAGCATAAATAACAATGTTTGCATTTAACATTCAGTGTAGAGCATATGTCTGCAAAGCTAAACAACCGCCTGTGTTTACATGAGATATATGATGCTCAGTTTGATTTGCATATCAGAGATCAGGCTGCAAATCTCTGATGATATTTACCACTGGATAATTGAAATTAATCCTGCCAAAATGACTTTGACAGTGCTGAATTTACAGTCTGAGAAAACATCCCTGGAACTGCCTGCTGCGCTAGAACGTAACTCGCTGTGTATTTTCAACCTGAGCTGTGCTGCTGAATAAAATCCTGGCCACAAATTATAAACCTCTCCCTTTCTTCTCCAATTTCCATAATCATTAAGAAGTGGAGGTAATTTTGAAGGTAGCAGATACGTCCTTGTTTTGCTGTTTTGTTTTGGTTTAAATTTTTCTAGCCATGGCAGGCACATGAGTTACTTTTCTTCCCTGCACTCCCCATCCCAATGTTACAACATTTTATTTTTAAGTTCCTTTAAAAGCAACCAATTATCCCAGCAGAAAGCATCAGGAAGTTCTAACAGCAGAACTCAGACTCCCTCAAGTCCTTCAGTAACTCAGATCATGGTTGTGTCTCAGCTTGTGTCTGTGTTTCCAGGGAAAAAGGAAGGGGCTTGGATTTTTGCTTCTTTGCTTTCTGTTTTATTTCTTAAACTCAGCTTGTATCTTTAAATAGAAGGCATATAAATTGTCCAGAAGAACATAGTTTACTACAAAGCTACCTCACATTATCCTACTAGTAGGAATGGCATTTGTGGCTTGATATATGACTGAAACTTTCAGTATACACAGAAAAAAAACCATTTGTGAATAATAAAAAAACACCAAACAAACAAAAACCCCAGCAGTATTTTCACGTTCTAAGAAAACACAATTCAAATATTTAGTAGGCAGAACTTTCTCATCATTGGCAAAGAATTATATAATTTATTAAAACTGCTGGCAACCTTTTCCTATTCAACAGATGTTGCATCTTGTGTTCTTTGGACTCCAATAAGGGCTTTGATGATCGTGGAAATTGCACCTTGGATTTTGGTGCTAAAAGACAGCAAATAGCCTCCCCAGTTTCTTAACACCAAGTTTACAGCTACAGAGAATGCTGTGTATTTTCCAAAAGCAACATTTATAGAAAAGTATGTTCCTAATGTACAAAAGTGGAAATAAAAAGACAATTGCTACCCACTACAGAAATGAATGTATTTTTATTTGTAGCATTTATTTAAAATACCAGAGAGGTGGCAGTGATAACTCTGATATCCTTCTTGCTTCTCTTCCCCTACAATCTGCTGCTTTCTAGGCCCATTCAATTTGAAAGCAGGCATCCATCCAAATATGTAATATTAAGGAAGAAAGACAGCTCCCATTTATAAAACCTTAACTCCTTGTTAGTGGAAAGAATAAAACCACTAGATGAACTGATTATTATCCTCCCACAAGAATGTTATCTTGGGCTCTGTCCCTTGTTCACAGCTTGTGGCACCTGGAGGGGGAGAACGCTGACGATGGCACCAGTTTTGTGGGGATGGGGAGAAAAACAACTTTCCAAGCATCATAAACCATGGAAGTGTCCTTGTTGTCACACAGCCCCAGGCTGCCAGGGAGGCTGAAGGAGGGCACACATTCCTGTGGTGGCCAGCCCAGCTGGCTGTGCTCACACTGCACAGCTCCAAGCTCGTGGCACATTTCCAGGGGACACCCTGGGAACAGCTGCACGCTCGGCCAGGTAGCTCAGCAAGCTGAGCCCAAACTCACTGCAGCCTCTTTAGTAGAGCAGCTCCAAATATAACAGCAGCAATTTAACATTCCAGTGGAAACCACCAGCTCATTAATCTGTCCACAGCCTTCCCTCATTCCCAAATCTTGCCCTACATCCTGCACAGGCTGGTTTTTCACTTGAATGAGCCAACATGGGCATAAGGCCCAACTGCAGCTGAGTGTTCTGCACAACCAGGATGGCTTCAGCTTGAAACAGCCACATCTTGTCATCAAACCCCTTGTAGAGAAGTTCTTCTAAAGTGTGTAATTTCTGCACAGCCCTCATTTCATACTAAGTGCCTACACTACACAGAGCTCTACAAACACACTGGCTTTGCACTGAGGCAATGCACATGGCTTTTAATGGGAACACACCAAAAACCCAGCAGTGAGGACTCCCATAGGAGCTTTTTTTTCCCCCCCATACTCTGAATACACCTTATTCCAATCTATGTCACATTTTTATACCACTTCCTGCTGCCTGTAGCCATTGAGATTTTGCATAATTCTTGGTGTTTCAATGATTCTGCACGGATAGTCAGCCTTTCACATCATGGCTGGGATGTTACTCTCTTATTTTCACAGGCAAAGCACAGCTTAGATAGACTGGAGGCCGAAAAGGGAGTTGGTGATGAGTGTGAGTGGGAGGCACCATAGGTTGGTGGTGAAGGTTTGCTTTGATTCCTCTGACTACAAAAGCTTCCTCAGTAGAGAAGGCATTTTCAACTGTCCAAACAAAACCTTTGTCTATGCAAATTCAATCCCATTCTGACATAAAATTAAAGCTATTGTTAGTATTATTTCTTAAAGGTCATGAAAATGCCATAAAGGATGATCAAAGCATTAGAAATATACAAAAGCTTAAGAAAAGAGGCAACAATGCATTAGGTTTTTGCTGCTTCCATTTCTAAGGAAAACACTGACCAATAATGCTTATTACTGATAGCAATGGTGGAAGCATCATCTGTTCTCAGGACTGGCTTATAATTTCTATTACAAAAGCCACCTCTCAGCTGGCTTGAACTTTGCCAAACCTTAACTAGCTTTTTTTTTTTAAAAACAAAATAATTTGGGGTAATTCATGAAAGGATAGGTTAGTTATCCCATTTTGAAAACAATATTTTTAGTATCATTTAATGCTTCCTCAATTCATGATTTGAAAGCAAGGCAGGAAATCCGATACTGACAGAGTTTTAATTAACTCTCAGTGGAATCTGGATGAATTGCAACAGTTTGAAAAGTCTCCAATAAGGGCTCACTGGAACTGCAGCAGACTGGGAGGAATTTAGGAAAAAGGAACAGAAGAAGAGATTTTCCCTTGCTTTTTCAGTGAAGCTTCTTCCCCTGCAGTGGCCAACAATCATGAAGGGGTATTTTATCTCATTCAAATGCAAAAGAAGAAAAAGACCCATAGGAAATGGAAAAATCCATTAGGACTGAATAATAAAGAACCAGGGAAAAGGCCTATAGGAATGGAAACTTCTCTGTGGCCCGATGACATTCAGCTGTTAAAAATCAGACCTAGTACAGTACAGTAATTTGGGAGTCTGGTTTATAGAGAGATAGTTTGGAACGAGATAAATCCATCCCATTTCTTTAAGGTGTCAGTTAATCAAATCTGAAGCCAACTGGAGAGAGTTAAGGAACTAATAATTAATTGGTAAGCACAAATACACTGATATTCTAAAAGCATCTTAATAAAAATGCATTTGCCTGGATAATAAAGAAGGTATATGTTGATTTATTAATCAAGAGTCACCTTGCTGAAACACAGATAATGACTAAAATATATTTCCACTTGGCTAACCTTAAAGTGTGCTGTGTACTTATAAGCTTGAAAGAGTATATAGAAAACTGACTGAAAGTTTTATTCAGTTCCTTATTCAAATTACATATTGAAGTTCCACAAAGCTCTTACCTTAAAAAAAAAGCCAGCAATGAAGAATAACAGATGCCAAGTGAAAGCAAATGTTAATTTAAGTTCTTCCTAGCTCCCTTTATCTAGTAAATCCCACCAGAGGCTGATTTTTCCAGCACTGCCTTTGATTTCCCTCTATTCTCCGAGTGAACTCCACGAATCGATGGGGAGCTAAAAAACAAGCCTGGTTATTAATGAAGGTATAAATTAGTGAACACAGAGCCTCCATACCTGTTAACATCCCAGATTTTGCTGGTGCCATCCATGGAGGCAGAGGCCACAAAGTCCCCACAGGAGTGCCAGGAGCAGCCCCGCACGGCGCGGGAATGGCCCCGCAGGATCAGGATGCAGCCGCGCCTGGACAGGTCCCAGATCCTCACCGTGGTGTCACCGCTCGATGTCACCAGCTGGGTGCCACTGCTCAAGGAAGAAAAACAGATCTGAGCCAGGAGAGAGGTGAGAAATCTTCAAGCAAAATAATTTAGCTCTGTTTAGAAAGACAGGTTAAGTTGTTAAATTGTTGATTTGACCTTAAAGTACATATGAACAGAAATGATCTTTGGAAAGGTTCGTGTTTTTACTGTGCACAGTTTTTTGACATGTTATAGATGAAGAAGCTATGTATTAATACACTGTCAAAATACAGGGAGATAGGAAGCAGCTATCCCCCACAGCTTTCAAATAAATTCCTACATTTTGTAGCTTATTTATGAGATCATCAGCGAAAATACGTAAGCCCAGAGGACTGCTTTCAAAATACAGTAAGATAGATTCAGGGAAGAATATTTTGTTATTTTCTAAATTCATCCCATTTTCAGCATGTATTTATTTTTTAAAAGCATCCTAATTTTGTTTTTTCTAACTCTGTATAAACATTTCAATACATTCACCATCTCCTGGGGTCATTGATCTGTTACATAAATGAAAAATACAGAGTTCATATCAGAATTTTTTGGCCAAATCTCAAATATAAACTAGTATAATTCTGTTTCCTTTAAGCATGGACATATGGCTTCAGACTAAGAGACCATCTGTAACATTTTATATAACTAGTAGGAGATCCTTAATAAAATAATAAGAAAAAGTATGTGGAGTGATTCTCTTATTAAACTCTCCCAGACCTACCCTGTGGCTCAGCATTTCTTTGTGCTTAAGAAGAATCCATGGATTTTTTTTTTCCCCTATGAGTAATTGATTTTTGAACATATGCAAACCTTTGGCACCCGCAATCTCTTATGTCAATGAATTCTAAAATTTAATTATACCTTGTGTGAAAAGCTCTTCTGGGGTCTTAAATACCTTACTTCATTTTGTTTCATGCTTCTAATTCTACTGCTGTGATTAAAAGCAAACACTGAGTGCTCCTTCACCATGTCTAAGTGTGCCACCAGCCATGGTGGGACAGGGCCCTGTCCTGCTCCCCTGCCAGGATGAAGACTGAGTCATTCCTTGTGCAGATGTGATTCCAGCCCTTGGAGCACATTTCCCATCTCTCTCAGCACCTTTTCTCAGCTGAAAGTGAAGGAACAGGTACCCAAGGAGGTACACAAGGGTACTGTTTCCTGGTTTATTCTGTTTTCTTACAACTTAGTCACCGTTTTTGGCATTACTGTACAGAAATTTTCAGCAAACTGACCACAGTGGATCCCAGATCTCCTTCCTGACTACTGAAAATTAGACACATTCTTACCTATTATCTATTCTTATCTTAGGACCGTTTCTTCCTATGTGCATTATTTTGTGTTCAGCTGCACTGATTTTCAGCTGCTGCCTCACCATCAAGTCAGCTGTTGAGACAGGATTATTTTCATGTAATTCTTCACATGCTCCTTTTCACTGCCCTGGCTAATTAGCAAACTCATCCTCCTCACTCCCTTCCCCAATTTCCAAGATCATCTTAATAACTTAGGTCCCAGCACCAATCCCAGTGGGACTCAGAAATTAATTTCTCCATTCCAAAAGTGTCATTTGATTCCTATCTTTTCACCAGGTTTTAAACTCATGAAAAGAAATTTCCTTTTTATTCAGGACAGTTCTGCTTCCTTGAGAGTTTTTCTTGAAATGACCTCAAGAAGAATTTGCTGAAAATCCAAGTATAGGAAATTCATGAACCTCCCTTGATCAAGTGCTCAATAAGCCCTTCAGAGAATTCCAAACTGATTTCTGAGGCTTAATCTCCAAAGCCACGCTCACAGCTCCCAGGGCTTCACTGCCATGAATGTATCCATGTATCCTGTAATTTGGCTCTTTAATATCATTCTTATCAAGACATGAAAATTACATCAATCCACCTAGAATGCCTTCATCCCAAAATCTTTTAAAATATTAGAAAAAGTCAATGCAGCCCTCCTAGGAATAATGGAGGTTTTCATTTTTCTAAGCAAAAATTTGTTTCAATTGTTTTCATACTAAACAAAACCAAGAAACTAGGAAAAATGTTTGGGGATAATACACAAAAAATACAGGTCAAAAATAGTTAAGCTGTAGGTTTTCAGACCAATTTCTGCCGTTATCTGAGCAACATCAATAAGATGACCTTGCCCTTAGGATCGAATAAACTCTTTTATTTGAATAATGGCAAAGGTTGTATCTCAGGCAATAGAAATCCTTCCAAATCTCTGGATATAAAATTGTGGGAACTGAAAACAGCTCAAGGGTTGATCCTAAGCACTATTGTAAAACCCTGAGTAAGAATACACTCAGAGATATTTAATTTATTGCTGCAGTTTATTAAAAAAAAAAGGTCTGGGACCTGTGGTGTCAACCTTTTTATGTTATATTCTCTCTTTCCTCCTTTTCCAATAGATGTCCACCAAATTGCTTGGTAAAAGTAGCTACTACGACAGCTTGAAATATGTGCATCATTTACCTGATAGATCTTAAGGGGGAGCTTGCCACTATGAAAGATCACCTACCCAAGATTTTGACTATTTTTAACACTTGGGATTGAGGTTGCTATTTTTTTGTGAAAATATCATTATAATATTCATTAAGGCAGTTACACCCCCATGCCTAAGACAAAGCTCTGAGAGATTAATCTCTCAACATTTCTTTGTAACGTTGCACAGGAATAGTCCTGAAGCTTTTGTCACATATCCCAGAGCATAAAGGCTTGAAGTCTGAGTAGGGGTTTGGAGGAGACCCTAATTTTGTCAAGCTGTCAGGAATAAATGTGCTTTTGTTAATGAAACCCTTTCAGTTTTAATAAGCCAGATCTTGCTTCTGGAGGTAGATAAAATTAAATAAATGTCAAATTATCATAGCCCTTATACATTTATAAAATAAGAACTTAAAACAAATTCAGAGTCATGTATAAAGTGGGACTGATGAAATCTGCAATTGATTCAGAGGGAAACATGCACTGCCACTGTTGAGTATCACAAAAAGAGATTTATGGCTTATGCATTTTTTAATACATAATCCCCAAAATGCTACACAAAGAACTGTTTTTTTGGGCTGAATTTCAAGAATACACCATCCAGGCAGTGATGAAAATCTTTCAGAAAAGAGATGTGAGCAGGAAGGTAGTTCAAATGGATTCAATCTGGCAGTCTGCAGCAGGGGAAGGAGTTACAAGTGGGGTTTAGCACTCCTTACAGACAGAAGGAGAAAAAATACTGGAGACTGGAAACAAAAGTACAGCAAGAAGCAGTTTTGAGGGACAGACTAACAGTGGAAGTAAGGGTAAAAATACTCAGGAACAGAGGGAAGCAGTGCCCCAGCCCCCTGCAGCACAAATTCCCCAATATTCCCTGTGCCTAAAAAAGCATCAGGTCATTAAAGGATGTGGATCTGTGATTAATGAATGCCAGCATTTCTGGGAAGCACAAATGGTGCTGGTGGGAATGATGGCTGTCAGGGCTGCTTCAGCACAGGGCTGCACTCTGTGGTCAGGAAACCCTCAGCACACACCAGGATTCAGACACACACATAATGAACAGGAAAATGCTGTGTCAAGCCAAGTCAGACATCTAAATCAAAATGCTGCTATTAGGAAAAAGTTCTATCTACTTAATAGCTGATCAATAATGACACACTTTCTCTGATTTACAGCATTTTTCAGTCCTGGGAGATAAAAAGAAATGCTCCAAATTCTGAGGTAATGTTTTGCTACCCACAGCTGCAAGATTTTTGCACCTGCTATTTTTCTTTGTAAGAGCATGTGGAGGGAAGAAACAAATGTATCAGAAAAAGCAGCTTTTTAAATGATTTAGGCTGTCAGTTTAACCATGTATGGTAGTCACACCGTCCTCTATCATATGATTGATTTTCAAGAAAAAAGGGGATGCTGATTTTGATATTAAAAACATGAAAATATGACAGAACCTCAGCCTTAATTGTCAGTAGCTATATACATAAACTCCACCTGAATTTAAGACTGATCACTAACAGGGAAACCTCCAAAAAATCCTGTGCAGTGTGCATATAACTAACTCAGAGGAGAATAAAACACTTTGTTTTTTAACAAATACATTGAAGAACCAGGCAAGATATTAGGGGACAAGGAAAAGGTAAATCCTATCTTATTCTGCCTCTCAAATGCAGTCACGTTTATGAAAATAACTTTGCCAACTTTCAGAAATGTGGTGTTTTTGTAAAGAAGCAGCACCTTCATGCATGGTTTTCTATGGATTCCAGACAGTTGGGTTTGTATGGTCTTGTGTGGGTTGGTTTTGGGGTTTTTCTGTTTATATTTTCCAGCAGACCAAAGGATGTGGATGAAACGTGTCTGTAGTGATTAAAGTATTTGTATAGAAGAATCTTTCTAACACTCTAGGCAGTGGAGAGCCCATGGCACCCATAATCCCAGTATTGCCTCTACTGACAGACTATTTTTAAAAACATGATATGCACATGAAGAGATCATGTGATTTCAGCTGATTTCTGGTATTCCTAACTGACACTGCTCTTCCAGAAACAATTACAGTGGAAAAAAACTTTGGAAACATTAATTCCACCTTCCACAAAAAGGCATGGAACATTAACTTCTCAAGCCTTAAATCTCTCCTCCCCCATATTCTAAACACAAACACATTTCCTTTCATTACACATTCCTGCTCCTTCCAGCTTCACTGTTCTCACTACAAAGACACCTCTCCATTAACACTTCCCAAGTTGTAGACACATTAATAATTAAGACTCATATTCACCAACAACATGAACCTTTGGCACAGAGTCACTTCACAGCATTTCAGGAGGCTGACTGCCTCTGTGGAATGCCACTCAAGTGAAGGCAACAGCTACACCAAGAGTGCTCCCCTGCAAATGTGTCACTCCTAATGCCAGCTGTCAAAGCCCAAATGCTGCTCCTGCTTCAAGTATTTCTGGACAACGGGCTTAGATCTGGACCTCAGGCTGCTCAGGGGATTGCTCAGGTTCCCTCTGAAGATCATGTGGCCAACAGCAGTTCTCAAAGCAAAACTAAGCCAAACACAACTTGTGTTCAAGTTTTTTTGCCCTATAAAAGCTGCAGCAAGAGGCAGCATTTGACCAGAGCCTAAATAATACAAGCAAGAGAAACACAACAGCAAATTTTAAACATACAGTCCAAAATGATCCAGGTGTAAGGGTCTTTCATCATGACAGCTGCAAAACACTTCAAAGTCAATATTCCAATCAGTTAATTGGAAAAATTATGTCTCTTTTATTTGCCTCTGTTCATGCAATTATTCTAAAGCAAAATTCTAAAAGCCTCTATGTTATTTGCAATATCAGCACAGGATGACAGTAGGCACAGTAAAGTACAAGGGAAGAACTGCAAACACTGCTAAAGTTTACTTGAATTTTGGTGACATTTTCTGCTAGGTCAAAGAGGAAAGATAAAGAAAGAAAATGCCTAGGAAAAAAAGTTGTTCTGTGAAGAACAGAACTAATGAACACAGAATGCCTATGGAAGCATCTTTTGCTCACTTCCTACATCATCTTAGCTGTTGATTAAATAAATATATCAAGAACTGATTGATCCTTTAGACTTCTGTCTTCCAATTTTTGCCAGAATTACCCTGTGAGTTAAAAGTTACCAGAGAGAGTGGAAGAGAGCATAAGGAACATGTGCAAGGGTGTTGGAGGAAATCCATCCTTGTAAACTTAATTTATTTGGAAACAAGGGATCCAGACAACCACACTTAGGAAAGCAGACATCTGCTAATGGAGTCCCACCTTTGCTTATGAGAGCTGTATTTAAACACTCAATTTTCCAGTCAGTGCTGAAAGCAATGTAAGGGATGGCAATGCCACACATCACTTCAGCTCTGCAGTCATTGCAACTCTTCTTTAGTCTCTTATTTTGTCACTGCCCTCATTTTCCTCTCACCAGAGGAGGCGAAAATTGGGATGAATTAAAAAAATGTTTGACTCAATTTACTATTTAAAAAGTTCCCATTAAAATGATTGAAAAGACAAGGAGTAATTTTTTGCCTCACCAGGCAGGATGTTTGCACAGCTCCTCTATGAAGGGTGATGTGGATCCAACTCTCTGCAGTTCCAAAGGAAGATGGGAAAAATATTTGGAAGAGGAATACAGCAAAGATTGCATGGAAACAGCATCTGGATCAAGTTACTTTGAAATAAGAAGTATAGTTCAGGGGAGTACTAAGACCAAACCTCACAAATGCCTTTGCTATTTTTAGCCATTCTGAGGCATCCTCTGGTACTCACTGCTGGGAACAGGATGATGGTCCAGAAAAATCTGGCATGGGAGCCATCCTTATGTTCTTAGTCTGTGTTTGAACAAAACACTCAGCAGCAAAGACTTTGTTTCTAAGATTTTGTAACCTTGAAACAGACTTGAGATATTTTTTGTTGCTGGAGTTCTGAGATCATTAATTATTTACATGACACTTCTTATTAAGAACCCCTAGAGCTTTTTTGGATCCATGGTCCATTTTGGGTGTTTCTTTAATTATCTTGGTGGTCTCTGTGTTTAAGATACATTTTATGTAGTAATTGTAATACTTTTCATCCTTCAGAATAATCTTAAGCCCAGTTTTACTCATTTTATTAATAGACATGAAATGTCATTTTTACAGAAGGTCAATGCCAGAATACTCAGCAGCAGAAAGACAAAAATACCTTTTCTTTTCTCATTTATTATCAAAGGTAAGGAGAAAAAAAAATCAAAAATACAAAATCAATGATAAACTGACATTCTAGAAGCCAAGGAAACTGTTCCAAAGGCAGGAAGCATGGCAGTAACCAGCAGATGGTGGATGGCACATGGGCACATGGCTTTTTGTCAGGGAAGAAAAACACAAAATCCTTTGCCATAAGGCTATTGGCTGGAAATCCTCAGGATCCTGTCAATGTGTACTACACCAAGTGCAAAACTTGAGGCAATTTTTCACTCTACATGACTTAATTGGGAGATCTTTCTGTGATATTTCCTGCTTATACCTTGACCTATTCCAGGAGAAGCGTTTCCCCTCGTGCTGCCTGGCTGACAGCTGGCTGTGACAGCAAGGGCAAACAGGAAAGCAAGGTTTTGGCACCAAACTGCTTCTGGATAGACAGACACCAGGACTAGGCATCACAAAAGTAGCAAACTTTTGTTTTAATGAAGTTCAGCTTCTCCACAAAAACTTCCTTGAGGCTACTTCCCACTTCAAGAGTGACAGCTTCACATCTGCAAACATTTAAATACAACATGCTCCTAGCTACCAGAAAGAGTCCTGGTAGGGTGTGTATGAACTCCAAGGTAACAAATTCAAACCATTTATTAACAAGTGTCAACTCAGCAAGTCCTCCATACTTTAAACCATCTTTCCTTTCTGAACTGAGCACTGGTACCAGAAGCTGCTGTGTCTGACCACAAACACCCACAGAGAAATCCTGTCTCACCTGAGGCCTTTCCCACTGCTTTTACCTGCACATCTTCCTGTGCCCAAGTACCCCTTTTCCCCAAAGTGTTGGCCCACTCCAAACACAGCCTATAGCTCTACATTCAGGATCATTAGAATGATTTTTAGTCATTTTGTTAGTGTGACTTTTTGTTACAAAAATGTGTTATTTTCCAGATTGCTCCAATGTAGTTAAAAAGCACACAGACCGCACTCAGGCCTGCCCCATTCAAATCCAGTAGCTGAACTTGGTACACCCCAAAAAATATTGAGTGTGGTCCCATTCACTGCAGGCTAGACTTTTGATGTATAAAAAATTACTTAGCTGCCACCCAATATCATGTAATTAGAGGTGGTTAAATGAGAATCTCAAATAATTTAGGTGTCAGTAGAAGGCAGCATTTAGTACATGTAAAACTGGCTTTTAGGAGGCTTGGGAAGCACACCAGGTAAGGAATGAAAGTAAAAAGACAAAAGATAAACTAGTTACAATTCCTGGAGATTAGATGTAGCAAAATATGTGTCAGCGAGACAGCAGGCACTACACAATGCAGGGCTCTAGGCAAAGAATAGACAGCAATTAATTCCTTTTCTACAATTATTTTGCATTAAAAAAAGGATGCCTTTTCTAAAAGCTTCCTTCCAATGCATGTCTAGTACTTCACAACAAAATCAGACACCTATTTAGCAAGGGGTAGGAGAATCCTGGCCTCCAGCTGGAAGCAGGGAGCTGATGGGAGCCTGGCCAGTAATATCTCCAACAATTATGAAAGGCTTCTTATGGTGAAGGCAAACAGTGCTCCTGGGTCCAGTTGTGCCACCTTCCTGTAGCCTACTACCAGCTAAATTTTCCTCCATTAACTTCACAAGAAATAACTATTTTACCTGAAATCAAATATAACAAATAAATATTGCAAAACGTCCTCATTTTCCATAAATGACATCTGTTCTGTACCATTCCAACACTTTCTCTCAAACAAGCCAGTGTAAGTTAAAGTCTTTCTGTACACTGTTAAATTTTTAAAACAATGTATTTAGCCCACATAAAATCATGCATACTACCAATCAATATCCATGACATGCATTAATCAGTGTTCCATTAAGTGTGATACTTCATCTCAACACCAATTCCATCCAGTTTGGTCATTTTTCCTCCATTGGAATGACTCCAAATCCTCAAATTGTAATGAAGGGCTGTTGAAGTAGGGAAAAATGTAGTTTGGAAGGAGTTCAGATGCATGAATTCCATGTACAGAACAGATTTATGACCTATATTAACAGTGATAATCCTGTGTCTCGGTTCCTCCGAAATGCAAAGTTGTGGCTCAGTCATTTTAAATCCATTATCATCCCCCAGTGGTGGTCCAATGATGTCTAATCACAATCAATAGCCAGTAATGAACCACAGTCATTAATCCCATTTGCATGTTTGTACAAGGCATCATTTTTAAGCTGCATATTCATACACAGAGAGAGTTCAGTGAGTGCACAGAGATTTTGCAACCAGTGGAAAGTTCTGCACTGGGATTTGATATCCAGGCCCCTAGAAGGATATTTAACTCACCCTGTGTGAAATGGTCCTGACAGAGAAAACGCACAGGACAGTGCATGAGCCCAGTGTTTGTACTTGGGGCAGGTGATGATCTCTCTGAGCCATGCCCTGGGGATACAGGGACACAGCCTGAGGACAGGGAGTGAGTTAATGGAGACGGTGATCAATAACAATCTAACTCCAAGAGTGGAGGAGGAATGGAAATGCTGAACATGAGCAGAATCCTGGGCTGATACAAGAGAAAGCAGAATAGCAAACTGAATGTAAATTTCCATCCTTTCTCTGAAAGGCTTTGCATGAAAACTGAACTTTCATCCATGAGGCCATGCAGCCTAAACACTGACTGCTCAAGAGAAGGGACACCAGAAAACCTTTCTAACATAACAACTCTCACAAGAAATCTAAACCATGGGCACAAACATTGTGGCCTTCTCCCTCTGTTCCCCATTTGTTTTATACACACACTACTCAGACACAACAGCAACAACTGCCCCAAAATAAGAACTTGGTTCCACATCCACATCCCTCAGCAGTCAAACAAGTCCTGATGCTCATTCCCAGCTGGACAACTTCTCCTGCTACCTGTGCTACTGCAACTGTTTTGTATCTGGAATTTCCCAAGTTACTGCAGCTTGAGGGTAAACACAAAAACACAATAAATGACTGTGCAATACATACCTGGAGTTTGTGCTCCAGACAAAATCCTGTAAACACTCTAAATATTTGGAGGTTATTTCCAATTCAAGTATCTTAGATATTGTCTCAATTGAATTGCCATTCTCTAGTCAACTCTAACACTAATGTTTGTTATTTTAACAGCTGCACTTTAGGAAAGGCTCATTTTAACAATATAACAAACACAGATATCTCCTTAGCCACTCCACTAGAACCCTTGCAGCAGACCTGAGGGAAAATACAATTGCCTTTATTGCAGAGAAGAAAGCAATAATGAACTGAGGATGTTAAAGGCATCAAGATTATAATTGCACTCAGAGAAACATAACACAAGAGATTCTATTAAGAGAGATGTTTTGACGTGTATAACGACTCTGAACGGAGTGAGAGCAACACGTCCAGGATCAGAGCAGTGAACTGAGACTCTCCAGCCCCTGAGAGATGGCAGCTCCCTCTGCAACTCCAGCTCCCCAGCACAAAATGCTGATGAAGCCAGAAGGAAACCTGAACTACTCAAAATCTGAACCCACCAAAGCGAACAACAGTGTTTTTTCTCACAGCCTGAATAAATGATCAGCAAAACTGAACTGCTTCTGGTGACTCCCAGCTTCAGGAGCTGAAAATCAGGCAGATGTGCAGAAAAGGAAACCAAGAGCTCCTGGTAGAGCAGGCAAATTTCTGCAAAACTTTCAAACACTTCTAGCTCCGCTGAAGCTGAACTAATAGGTTTAGAAATATTCCATTTTATTGATACTCTGTGGAGAGATTTCAACTGCCTATTCCTCCACCTCTTCTATACCAAAGTGGTTATCATATAGAAATTTCCTTCTTCCTTTCAAGTAAACACGAAACCTAATTACCCATACAGCTGATCACAAAGTTTCCTTGCAATTTCTAATTCAAAACAATTATGTCAAAATGGTGATTCTTGATAATTAATCAAGTTTTGTCAGAAATAGAATGATTCAATTTGACACCTATTTTGTGAAACTGATAATCACAGTGTCTTTCCAACCCAATATCAGATTGGTTGAAAGCTCCCCAAATTAAACACATCTGTTTTCAGGTCTAAAATTCAGATAATGGGAGAATCTATCTCACAAGATCATCACTTAAGAAAAAATAATGCCACTTCTGTGTAAGCTAAGCATTCAGAACATTTGAAAACGATATGAAAAGCATAACATTTAAATGATAGATTATGAAGATAAGGTAATTAAATAATACTACAAAAAGACTAGCTAACTTCTTATCCACATTAGGATTTCTAGTGTATCCAAGGTCACACATTGTGGGTATGAAGACTGAGGTCTTTTTTGAGAGCCTTTAAAGAGATGATTTGCATCTGTGATGGAGGGGCTTCAAATTAATCAGTAGAAATAGCATTAGTTTATCAATAGGTTTTCAATCACTGGTGTTAAAGCTCTGTATGTGTGTAAACCACCTGTGAAAGCAACTACAGAGTGCTTTCAGCAAAGGGCAGCATTTATGACAATGGATTTTCTTCCTGTAGTTATTTCAAATACACATCTGAACTGTTCAATAGGAGGTTTGCTGCTTCTGCCAAGTGTTTCCTCCCTCTCCTGTCTCCAGCTGTCCTCAGCACTTCTCTCTCCCGCCACTCGCTGAATTATTGTAATGGGGATCTTATTAATGAATCACTAACCCTGAGTGGTCAGTATTTACACCAGCTAAGAAATACAAGCCAAAGGTAGTTTTTCATTCAAGCCTGGTCATTCTGGATGAAAAGTGAAGCCTACTCAGTAACCACACTATGGAATTGCACACTGTTTGCTTTCTAAAATCAATATAATGATAGACTCTTCAGGTTCCATGCAATAGGAACATGTTTTGGTCTTTCTACTGACAGGGCAATCTACTTCTTTAAAGGAGAGGAAACATCCTTGGAGAACATTAATGGCCTATTTATGAATGCTTCTGAAGGCAAACCTTCCAGATGGCACGTGAGCTCCCACTACAACCACCTCAGAGACAGAAGATGAGAAGCACTGGGGTAAAGCAGACAACTGAGGATTTGGCAACAAAGAAAATCTGCAGAAGTTGGGACATCTGCTGGGAGCCCCGGGCCTGTGTGAGGAAATTCTCCTCAGCATGGCAGGAATAGCAGAAAAAAGCTAACTTATGAACAGCAAATCAGGATCTAAATCTGTAGCAAAGTTACAGTCATTATCAGTCCTTATTTTCCAAAAGTGCATTGCAGAACTGAGCTCTCTAAAGAAAATGAGACACAAATACTATTTTTTCTTAAAATGGATAATCACCAACAGTTAACAGAGCTCTTTGAATTGAAAATGTACTTTATGTATATATTTACATCTCAAAACCCCACAGAAAATAACCAACAGTTCCATGAGCCAGAAGAGATTAGTATGGGTAGAAACATTTGGCTTGTGGGAGTGGGTGGAAGGGGAAAAATTTTAATCAAATCCATTACCTGGTTATTGATTTCTCTTTGCCAGACTGATCCTGTAGAATACTTATAAAGCCTTTGACATTGAGACGTTGGGCCAAAGATATTGGATTAGACTAAGCAAAAGCTGAGCTTCTCATGTAATCTCTCATATTTCATTTATATGTGATTTATTCCTTTGTCCAACAGAGGCTTTTTATTGATAAAAATAATGAGATTGAGAATCCCAAAGGAAATCTAATGCCACCCAAACATGCTTCTGAGGTAAAAATAGTGGGTTTTGTAAGCTTGAGAGAGAATGATGTTATGTTAAGACTGCTTCCTTGTATAAAATGCATGAAGCCTTTGAAATAAATAAAGCTACTTTTGAAATTAAAATTTTTCTATACTTGAAAACACCAAGCACACAGTGAATACTGTACACTGGGGAACTGAATAAAAGACTTTTGAAATAGTTTTTTCCTTGCAGAATAAATGAATATAACTTTTTTTCTTTTGACTGCTGTATTAGCTCAGGTTGATAAAACATCTTAACAGATGTCTCGACTACTAAATATAATCTGTTACATAAAGCCAGTTAGATGACTGAAAATTAATTGTGCCACTTAAAAGAAGTTTCTTACCACTGGCAAATTTAATATGTAATCTGGTAACTAAAGGCTTTATTGAACTATGCAGGAATTCAACATCCTCTAAAAAATTAAATCATTATGCCTTTTCATTAAATAAGTGTTCAAAAGTCCTAAGTAGAACATACAGACTATCTCATGCCTCTTTCATAGCTATCAATAGTAGCAAAAGGATAAATCAAACCCATCTGTTTCTGCAGTTAGACATGAATTAGGTTTTAAAGACTATTTCAAAGCACAAATCAAAATAATTCTATTCCACTGATAGCCAACAGAGACCTTTGTGATTAACTCAAGTCTTACAACTCTTTTTTATGTTAATGCTTGGAGGAGAGTTGGTGGCTTTCAAGTCTCAGCCTTGTTTAATATATAGTGTGAAACTCAGCATTTGCAACTCCAAAGCCAGCAGAGAAAGTGTTCTGTAGCTCACTGCCCACAGACCTTTTATTACCAGTAATCTCCAAATCCCTTCCTTGGGAGGACTGTTGCTCTGGCTGGCTCAGTGGCCAGGCAGGAGGATGAAGGCTGACAATTCCCCTCCTCCTCTTCCTCTTCCTCCTCCTCCCTGGCTCCCAGGTGTGCACAGCAGCTCCCTGAGCAGCCTCCCCGATGCAGGCAAGTTCTGCCTTGCTTCAGCTCCTCACTCTCCAGCTAAAAGGTGGAATTAATGCAACCCTGTAATCTAAACACTGACTGACCATAAAACCACTTCCAAGATTTCTGTGCTGTCCATAATGAATCCAGCAGTTCCCTGGAAGTGCAGACAGCACATATCCCTGGGATGTGCTGCACATCTCCTGCCCACCTGGGCAGCTCGTGCTCGGTACTCAACTCCTCTAGAAGCACCTGCCCAGCTAAAAATGCATTGCAGAGCCATACAGTGCCTACACAGGGAATTATCTGGGAGGTCCAGGGCCTGTGACAATTTTTTGGGATTGGGTAGTAATCCCACAAAAGCACACACAGCTCTTAACCCAATGGAAAAGCAATCTGGAGCACATCTGGAGCAATCCCTGAGCATATCACTGCTGAAACCATTCCTTAGCAGGCTTTGATGACTCTGAGTTTCCAGCCTGCTCCTCTTTCAACATCTCCAGGAGCTTCCTTTGGTTCTGCTGGCTTACATGTACAGTGTCACCCTGGTGTGACTGATGACCCTGCCTGGGCAGTGGCTCTGAAGGATGGGTGATAAAAAACAACACTTTAAAATCACTGTCTGCAAACCTTTCTTAATTTCTTCCTGTAGACAGCTGTTTTGCAGAGCCCAAAAGAATATGTGAAGGCCTCTAATAAGAAAGTGCTTACAGCAGCATAGTCAAATCCCACTGCTTAATGTTAAATTACAGTTTCCATGCAGACAGATGCTGCTGCATTTCACTAAAACAAACAAACATTAGATTGTAGCAACATCTTGTAAGATCCTGGAATCATAATTTCAGCAGTGACTGTTTGTTCTGTAAGTCCCCCTAGTTTCACCAAATAACTACAGCATCAAATCTTAGAAACCAGTACATTAAACAAAATGACATAATAGATAATTCCTTCTTCCTCTCATAGAAACAAAAAATGAATCAAAGAATGGCCTTAGGAATTATTAAAGTAAGAGGAGAAATATATTTAATGTTAGCAGAATTTTTTAAATTACCTTGCTACTGTGACTAAAGAACCTACTCTTCTTATGTCATCAAGTGCTTTTCATTTGCTGAGGCTTCATGGGCCCCGTACCATCTTAGCTATTTAAAAGATATGATTTGCAACTTGTGGTTAAGAAAGCAGTCATTTATCTTTAGTATCAGATTTTGTGTGACTCTCTTCATACCCTGCAGATGTTTCCCACCACATACTGGCACCTGAGGATATTATCATTGTCCAGAAGATTGGTGTGGATCGATGCATCAACCCCTCCCAGGACTGGGACACTCCTCAGCAGCCCAGTCTGTGGGCAGCCAAGAGCAGCAGATGAATAAAGTGGGGGATGAATAAAGAAGCACACCTTGTAATTCACCTTGATAATCAAAGCACTTTGGGATCTCAAACTACAAAGCTGTGTCCACTGAGAAATTTGCAAGGACCTGCCAAGCTGTCAAGTCTGATTTTTGCTCCTCAGTGTTTCCCTCCAAGCAGAGTCCTGTGAAATGCAGTGAGCGAGGAGCAGTGTCAGCCTCTGCCTGCTGCCTCAGAACATCTGAGCCTGGCTGCATCAAACCCAGCTGCCTCTCCTTTCTGGGACTGCCCTCCCTCCTGAATTTTGGCCCTTGTTCCCATCACTCCTCAGAAGTTTCTCTACACCCTCCCTCCCTTTCTCCATGACTGTTCTGCTGGGCTTTTCAGTCTATTCTTTTTCCACACAAAGTCATCTCTAGGTAACTTCTTCACAAATGATAAGATAAAAAAAGAAATTAAAATAATGTAAAAAATAAAATTAAGGGCTTACCTGAGTAAGAATTAATTTCAGTTTCAAAGTTTATTCTGGCTTCAGTTCTGCCGAGGAATCTGCTTTTTAAGACGATTTTACAAAAACTTTTCCGAGAATTTTTGTATGATGAAAAAATAACTTCCATTCTGATAGAGTCTTCCATACACAAAAATTTATCTGACACTGCTCTAGAAAACTTGGGGTAAATATCATTATCCCTTTTTTTACCACTCTGGATTGTCAGCAGCGTTTTGGACTTGGCCTTGAGAGGCCACCACAAAGCTCAGTTACCCACAGCCTGCTCCCATGTGCTACAAAATTCCCTAAAAGCTTCATGTGTGAGTTCAAGCCCACCTGGAGTTGCATTCCCTCCACAGCTCATTCAATCTCTCTCCAATTCCTCACATCCATCCTCCATAAATTCTGCTAATTCTCTCTCTACAGGGTTGTCTTTCTCCTCTATCCATGCACAGGTTTCCATCTGAGTAACAGCATCTCCTCTAGCTTTGAGAAATACCACCCAGAGCTGCCTCTCTTCTGGAAGAACACGGGTTGTTCTTTCAGTCCAACTCTTCATCTTTCTCTTGCTTCCCCTCATTGGCACCTTCTTCATTGGCACCTTCTTCTAGGGTATCAAACACCACATGCCTTTATTTGCATTTTTGATGCAGGAACATACGTATTCTATTTTTTTTTTAGTTTTTTTTTTATTCATTACCGAGGAAGCAGCACCTGCTTCCAGGTTTTCCAATAGCAATAGGACTTATAGAAAATCCATACAGTTAAAGGTAATTGCTGCAGCAATTTTTATGTAATAATAAATTGATAATAGTTTTAATTGCTTGGTTTTTTTTTCTTTCCTCCATGAGGAACACCAGAAACTCTGCTTCTTTCTTATGGGAACAGGACATTACAAAGGAGTTGACAATCTGACAATTCTCAGTGAAAATTTTAAATAGCTTCAAGAACCTACAGTTTGCACTTCAATTCAGAAATTCATTGTATTTCACAGTGCCAGACAATGTTTGCATGAAAAGGGTTACAAACATTTTAGGAGAGTTGACTTGATTAATATTTATGAATATATTAAAGACTTTAAATATTGTACCAGCCCACATGCAGGGCAAGAATACAATATTTTAATGTTCACTGGGATTTTATCAGACATTAACACACACCTCTGCTATGCTGCAGAGCTTGATTCTTTAGCCACCCAGGAAAGTTAGCAACAAAGATAAATAAATCTTGTCCATGTCATGAAACATCCTCGTGTAATTAGAGTATGGTTCTTAAAGGTAAAGCACTCAACTTATTCTGGAAACTGGCAGAGGATGCAGATTTTTGTCTGCTATTTCAAATATTCGAGTCACCTGGCACCCACAGGGGCACTACACAGCTTTTCCCCACCTCTCCAGATTCTTATCACAAAGCCTCCAAGTGTGACTGTGACAGGAGACATTCTGACTCTCTCATTCCTTCACATCTAGAAAAGGCAAGCTGAAAAACATTGAATTTTTCAACAGTGACAGGAGCTTGAAACAGCTAATTCATCTGCAAAGCAGAGTTAGCCAGACCAGAGTAAACACTGGTTTTTTTTTGAAGTTTGACCAGGTGTCACCTGAGTTTCAAAGAAGGAAGCACTGTTCTCCTCCCTCCTCCCAGCTGCTGCATGCTCCACATGACAGGACCTGTTTGAAGTTTCACTTTTATTTTAAAAGCTTAAGGCAATGCTTTACTCTCAGATCTGCAGGGAGCTGCTCTGCTCTCCTCACATGCACAAAGTCATGCTGCTGCCCTTCATCCCCTGTCCTGGGAGCCACTGCAGGGAAAACACGTGGGGCACCCAGACCCTTTGTGCTGACCCAGGAGCAACACAGCAGCAGCCTTGGAGCCTCAGCACAGTCTCAGCTCACCCTGCTTTGATCACAAGTGAAAGAGAGGTGGTTTTCAGCAAAAAAATCACTGGAAATCAGCACATTGTCAGTGGGGGTGTGAGGGAAGTCTCCTCCATCCAACAACTCTTTGCCCCAAAGGGTCTGTGGTGATGTTTAAGGACTCTGGTACATCAGCCCTGGGAAAGCTCCTAAGGACAATCCCCATTTTTGTAACACTTGGTCCAGAGCCTAAAGCACACCTTTACCTTGTTATTGCTACTTCCTAGAACCATGTTCTCTCCCTGCTCTTGCAGACACTGTGGGTATATAAACCCAACAGCACTTCAGCTTCAAGTTTCTAGATCTTCCCAGCTACCAGTGGCACTGGCAGCTTTATCCCTGTTTACATGGTGGTGGCACAGAGACAACCACAAGACCCTTGCTCAAGAAATACTCTGAGCACATAAACCCCCAGCTTTCTGGGATTCTAAGTCATTTTTATGTGCAGAAGCATCAGTTAAATGGCCATCACAGCTCTCCTCAAACCATTGGTGCCTGGGCATCAGGGTTATTGCATGATGCTGAACCAGATGATCTGACAGCACACTCATGTGTGGCTGCACACAGAACATTCCTCACATCAGAGGTGGAGGGTGTTCTAAACCTGATTTTACAGAGAGAGAGAGAAGAAACACAGAGGAGAAGTGATCTCACAGAGGACAAACAGGAAAGAGTTACAGAAGTTCTACCCAGGTCACCATTTAATAAATAGCCCAGTGGCACAAAAATATTTTTCTTTTCCACTTCTGGGGTGAACATAATTTTAAATCTTTAAATTGGGAACAAAACTAGAAGTTTTCTACATTTGATTACAGAAAAAGAAATCTATTAGAACTCTTCATTTTTACTTAATTGGTTTTGCTTTTGGGAAAAACAGATATATAAAAGTCTCCTGTCTAAAAAAAATATTAAAAAAAATTTAAAATATGATTAAATGTATTCTGCCACATTATATATTTTATGCAGTAACAGAAGACAATATTTTAACACCACTGCTTTTGAATCACTCCAGAGCATTCAGCAGGAGTCAATTTATACTGCAAGAGAATAATGATGTACCTCAACTCATTTTAATTTCAATAATTGAATGAGAAATAGGAAAGCCTATTGAAAGGACTGTATTCTGGTCAAAGACTAATGAGAAAATAGTTTTGAGTCTCTGAGTCAGTGGGTGTCATGGTAACAATGCATTATCGAAATCTGATTAGTATGCCCAGCAGCTTTATAAATGATAACATGCTCTTCTAATTGTATTTCCCTTTCTTCCCCTGTGCTAAGTTTTATATTCACAACAGGTATGAGGAACAGGCAGCATTCTGTTTATCTGCAAGTTTAAACCATGTCCAGCACTCACAAACTCTAAAATCTGTCATGCAGCAATAGACAAATTCTCCTGCCATCTTAAAACAAGAAGCTGAGCCTTCCATTTCTCTCCCCCTGTATTATATGCAATTATTTAAGTATTATCCTCTTCTTTTAAATGTAATTCTTTCTGAGGATACACACATGAAAAAGAGAACATGATAAAAATACATGCATCTTAAGAAAAAGCCTGTTTTTTCCTAGGAGAAACTGATGCAAGACAAGAGTAAATGCATGTTTAATTCATCCCAGAAAGTGTAACTCCTGGTTCTTGAGGTTTTGAAAAGAAGGAGGGGATTTTCTTGTGTTTAGAGGACTGTGTGTGCCTTTGGTAGCTCATTACAAACTCAAAAATCAGGAGGAACCATGAAATTAAATAGGATGCATTTCCTCCTCATGAAGAAGAGAGCTAATATTGCTTCATAAAATAAACACAATGAAAATACAAGGTTGAAGGCTTAATAATGCTCCTTTTATAACTGAGCCTCAGGTGAATAGCCTGGCAGACCTTTATTATATTAACAGTAAAGAACTCTATTTAAACTGCTGCCTCACAAATCTGATGCAAAGTAATTTCAAAATATAGAAGCTCAGCCTTGTCAAATGGATTTTAGTTTTGAGAGTAAAATGGTGTCCTATTTTTCAACAGAAAGACAAAAAAATCTAATTCATGTTTGCCCTATATCCATGACCCTTGTAACTTAAATATTTAATTTTTATTTTCAGTGTTCACTTTCATTTATTAGTTCAGCTTCAAATCCATATGATGAAAGGGCAGGAAAGCTCATATTCTTATTCTCTAGGTAAACCCAAATACTCTTAGTCATGACAAATAATGCATAATACAAGAAGTCAATCAGTATTATTAATAATGGGACTGTGTTTGCCATAGTGCATGAACAGGGAAAAAATGAATACAGCAAGACCTGAAAAGCTTATTACTCCTTGTTACATGCACTGCCACGGGGACAGACTTTAAGATGTACCAAATACTAAAAGCAATCAGTCTTAAGTCAACACTGTGAAAGGCAGAGGAACATTTTATCTCCATGTTTGGGAATTCAGCAGAGAGCGCAGGGCCCCCTGAGAACAGAGAAGCAGCAAAGCAGGCCAGTGAAAGAAGGAGCTCCAGGAGGGAGCTGGGCCAGCTCAGGGTCTCTGGGCACTGACCTGGGCCTGAAGCAGCAGCCTGAGATCCAATCTGTGTGCCCTTCCCCTGTCAGGAGGATGTTGCCATCAGGGAAGCCCCACGTCTTCCACAGGTGGTCATCGCCGCCGGTGAGCACGATGTTCTTTCGGGGGTGTAAAGCCAGGCTGCAGGAGAAAAGAAAGGCAGGTTATGTTCTGTACCAGTTCCATTTCATGTGAAATACATAAGATCCACTTAACTCAGGGCAACAGCCCCAGGAGTTTGATTTTGGATGGACTGAGCAGACAGTGATGCTTTCTAAGCTCATGAGAATTCAAAATACATGCTGTGGAGATGAGCTGCTGCTGCTGCTGAAGAAAAAAGAACAGGACTGATTTCTGTGAAACCAGAATTGTTTTGACACTCTCTTGAAGTTCCACTTAACACTCAAAATTGCTTTCAAATACTTTGTTATGTTCTAACAAACATCTAAGAGGGTAATAAGCTGCACTAATGTGTTTCACTTGCCCACTTATCCAAAATAATTTCAAAAAGCACCAACATCAGCCTGTCCTCACTTGTGTCCAAAGCTGGAAAGTCTCCTACCACTGTGAAATAACTCAAATGATAGCTACAGTTCAGGAGCTACAGTTGTAGCACTTTATAGCCCATTCACTGGGACTAGGTCAGAAAATTCATTCCAATTCTGTACTCAAAATGTGCTCCATGTTTTCACTTTTAATATGCAGCACGCTGCGATGCAATGGAAATCGTACACTTAACACGCCCCTAGACTGAAAACTCAGTTTATTTTTGATTTAGCAACTGCAGTGCAGCTTAAAATGGATCCAGGGAAGAAAATCAATCTGTTGGAAAGATAACAAGTAGTGTATTTCATATGGATTTCGTTATTTGATTTAAATCATTGTAATGCCTTACTATTTGTCGAACATCAAAAAGTTTTACTAGTTGACTTTAGTCTCAGGAGTGGCTTATTTAGACAGATCAAATCTGGAGTTCAGAATCCAACCGCAATAATGGGGAGAGGAATCAAAACCTGTGTGTGTAACTGTTTCAGCTGTGCATCAGGGCCAGCAGCTCACAGAGAAAAACACTTATTAAAGCAGAATGAGAGGGGAGAGAGACAATGCTAAGCACCCAAATGGGAAGAAAAGAGAGGACTTTAGAAGACACAGTGTCAATCTCTTTTTTATTAGTGCCTTTCTCCTGCACTCAAATTATTTCATAAAATTCATAAACCAGAACCACAGCATCTACTATACTGGGAAAAATAATTCCCTCTATCAAATCCATGCTAAAAATATATTTATGTCAGCTAGAATACCATCAGAAAACATCTATTCTTGCAGTTTAATGCCCAGCCTAGGAAGATTCTTACAGACTCATCAGCTGAATCCATCTGCTCGAGTGAGGAGCCTGGGATTTACTCATTCTCTGGTTTCTTATCTATTTCTATCTTTTCCTAAATATTTTCTATCTATTATTCTCTTATATCTATTATTATATTCAAATATTTTCTATCTTTTCCTAAAGAGGATAAACTTCCTCTGCATTTATAGGAAAAAAGAGAAGGAGTGAATGATGCTATTTAAATTCTCTAGAGATGCACAGAGAGCAGTTGTATCACTTGGATTGGCCACAACAGATATCTAGAAGAGCAAGAGGGGAATAGAGATAAAAGGAGAATTAGAGGCTGAGAGAAGGCACCAGTGGAGTGCAAATTACAGGACAGGAAGAGCTGCCCCACAATCCCTCCACTATGGAGACCTCTGAAACACCAACAACCCCACTGCTGCTATCTGCATGTGCATACAGCTGACATTTTTCTCTTAACCTGCTTCAGACACTTCAGATCCCCTGCAGCTTCTCACTCCAGCTCTTTCCTAGTGGGGGGCTCTTGTGAAGCCTTTCCATCAGCTCTGACATTCTTCCTAAAGATCTGCCTTCTCAGTTCCCAGTGTGTATCACGCAGTCTTAGACCACCTTCAATTCACCTTTCATGCAGAGAAAATTTTACCTGGTATCTTCCTCCAGACCCTGGCTCTCCTGAGCAATATTTATGTGCTGGCCAGGCTGCAGCTATGCTCTCATCCATCCTGCCTCAGCTCCCAGGAACATTCTGCCTACCCTCAACCTTCCCAACACACTTCCAGTCCAACTTCTGACATGCTTAAACTTCTGCAGTGATCTGACATTCTTATGGAGCTTTGGGAAAATCCATAAAATGAATTTAATACAGAAAAAAATATCTTGCTGTCTATACAAAGGCTGCAAATTTGTTTTTCAGTCTTTCTTTTAAATTGCAGAGCTTTTGTAAAATGCTGCTGCTGCCCAACGTTTTTCTTGCTTCATGCCATTTTTACAGGCATACAGTGAACACCATTTAATTAACAGCAAATTTGTGACACAACTGCTGTTGAGCTGCTTCTGAGAAAGGGAAGCCCATTCATCCAAAATGCATTCTATATGCAGCATTAATTAGGCATCCTTGTCTTCATTTCTGGCAATCCAGCATTGTATAGATTTTTGCTTCATCTCTGTTCACAGGGTCTAATTATTTCCAGCACAGAAGACTTTGGGTGGATTGGAATGGAAATCAATAATGGAACATGTGTGATAGGAACATTAGTTTTCTCCTCCTCCTCCTTTGGGATAAAGTGGGATCAGTGGAGACTCAGCCAAGAAAAAAAAACAAACCCAACAAAAATCCCTCTCAGAGATTTGCTGCTGTTGAGTATATAAATACCCTTGTTTACACAACTCACTCTGGCTTTATAAGACATTCTCATCTCTTCAGCACTTGCCATGATAGATATATAGTATTCCCAGTAATTTGCTTTCAAAATAATCATTGATTATTTTAATTTATTTTGACTGAGCCATAAATAAAAATACAGTATCTTCAGATGCTAAATACTTTCAGTCTCAGGATGTTCCACACTTGACCACGTCACACACAAAATCAACCTTCAGGTCAAAAAGTGCTGCACCCAGAGCTGCCTGAGGAAAATCAGCTGGGTGCTTAATACAGCCACTAACCCTAGGGAAGGCAGATCTCAGATCCATGTGGAGAAAAACTTCCTGGCACCAGAGTTTCTGAAACACTGGAACCAATGTGCCACCATCAGCCTGCTCTCCCAGCTCTCAGCACACCCTCAGGTATTACCCAGGTAGATGGGTTCCATCATGGTTAGGAGAGGGACTGGACATTTCAGATACAAAACTGACACTGCTTCTATGTGAAATAAAAACCTAACCTAAGTTGTCTCACTACATTAGGCACGCAGAGAATGAAAAATGCAAAATTAATGACCAGCTTAGTACTCCTAAGTGACTTATCCAGCCTCACGCAGTTTCTCTGTGGCAGAAACAAGAATAAAATCCAGTTTTCTATGGTTTCACATACAGGATTTATACAGAAAAAAATATGTTCCCAATACAGATAGCAGTCAGCTGCCAAATTTTAATACAGCATTGTACTGGACATTGATTTTGATACGTCATTTTTAGAAGTTCATGATTTGATCAAATTTATTTGCATTCCCAGGTACTGGCAAAGAGGTTTCTTGTTAATGCCAGTAGCTGCTTTCAGACCTGAAAGCTCTTCTGCTGCATTTCTTGCTCCAAAATATGAGAGCAGCTGAGTTCCTGCAAGATTAAAAAAAAAACAAACCAAATGCATTTTTCCTAGTGACAGCAAGATTTCAGCCAACATTTTCTAACACAAAAAAAAATCAGCCTTGCTCACCATACCTAGCACAGGAAATTCTGGGTTGAGAAGTTATATTTGGATGAAGTTACAACTGGCTGAAAACCTTGGTTTTGTAGTGGAAACTGTTGGGAAATTGCTGATATTTCTTTCTCTGCCATCATGGTGGGTTTTGGAGGCAAGGACATGAGATACACTAAATTCCAGAGGATGGATACTGGTTACAGACTCAGACAAGAACAAATATATATAAATAAGAGGACATCAACAGCTCTACTGAAATCAGTGATATTGTTCACATGCACATACTCAGTTATATTGCTGGACTGCACCCTAAAAATCTACAGAAAACCAAAATTCCATTCCAGGCCTGATTTTGCTGGATGTGAGCCCGTTGTGCAGAGACAAAGAACAAATTACCCAAAACATTAGGAACGGTCCCTGTGGCAATGGATGTGTGAACTGCACATCCTAACCACATTTTCCCACCTCTGAGCTGCCACCAAGGTGCTCCCACTCACCTCTGAGCTGCCACTCAGGTGCTGCCACCCAGCCTGGGTGCAGGAACAGCTGCTGGTGTGCGTGGCATGGCCACTGCTCCAGGATCTCACTGCAAACAGGGTCAGCCTAAACATTTATCCCAGGTGAATGAGCAGGGACCACACAACACAGATCAAGGCAGGAGCCATTTCCAGCTCGTGGTGGACTGAGTGGCAGTCATGGAAATTCCCTTGAGTGTTAGGGTTGATAGAAACCCAGGCAGAAGGCTGGGGGGAAAATCCTCTAGTTATGAAGGAGAGGAAAGCATTACCCACACTGCCTCCTGTTCATTTTTATGTAAATGTTACTAGAAAGTTCTCTGTTCCTCCTACTGTCACTGGTTTATGTTTGGTGCAACAAACATATTCCTCATCACCCTTCCCTACTGGACCCTTCCCCTCAGACTGCATCCCATCTCAGTTTATAAAAGTTCCTGTATCACCCTGACCCCTGCCTTTTTGGTGCACCCTTTATGCTGTTTGGATTGGATGTTTGTTGTTTTCACTATTAAAGTTCATTCTTTTCCAGGTCACTGTATCAAATCTGTCCTTCAATCATTTTGCCACATCATCCCCTGCTGGCCTGGTCTCGAGGTCGCGGCTTCTCTGCCGTGACAAAAGGGAGTGGCAGAAAACACAGAGATCACCTTTTTGCTGCAGCACATCCCTTCTTTCCCTCCTTACCCACATGATGGTGGAGGGGGATGAGGAAAACCAAGGTTTTCTGAAAAATCAAGGTGACCTCATTCTGAAAACCAAGGTGACCAGCAGCAGGGGCAGCTCCAGCCACTGCCCCCTCGGTGCCCCTGGGCTGCACAGAGAGGCCTTGGGGCAAAGAGGCCAAAGAAAGGGGACAAACCACCAGAGAAATGCTCTCAGCTAAGATTATCCTGCTAGGAAATTAAAACTAAACACATCACAACAGCCCAATCAATCATTTTGCCTGGTACAACTCATCGTAACATGCCTTCTTGGAACATCATCTCTCTAATATAGTCATTTCTACCTGATCTCACCTGACAGCATTCTTCAGTAATAATTATAACCCTGACATTTAATTCAGGGTTTTGTTATGCAACCATAGCATAACTGAATAGCTTGCATTCCTCTTCAAGGTCTTAAAATTTATCTTTTCTTGACAAAATGGAATAGGGAAAAATGCTTTCAATAAGAGCTAAAACAGACAAAAAAAAAGGATAAAGAAAAAAACCACCAAAAAGCCCCAACAAAAACCCCAAACAAACCATAAAATAACATAAGGAGGGGGAAATACTTAGAGCACAAAGCTCCTGTCTTTTGTTTCATTTATGTAAATGCTCATCTGGAAGTCAGTGATAGATCTCACTCAGAGCGATGCATAAAATCCTGTCCTGTCTGGTGAAATTCCTGGCAGGTTCTCAAGCTCTTATGACTCATGATTTGGGAGAGAGAAAACTTGCTAAAACCTCAGCATACCTGAAGTTAACCTTCTAGACTGCCCAGCAGACCTTGGTAAACCCTAGAAAATAATGAGGAAACATTCTTCCAGAGACTTGAACTTGTACCTCTAGAGGCCAAGCGACTTCCTAACTCACAGTTGAGTTTATGTACTTTAGTCCCCATGCACACAGAAACTTCACTCTCAGCTGCAGAGCAGCAGCAAACTTATTTATTCCTGTGAAGTGGAATAAATTCATACACTTTCTAACTTGGCAAACCCAGTTCTCCTCTCAAAAAGAAACAACTTCAGGAAGTGAGTTTTCCCTACAATAAACAATAATTGTATTAAACACATCACTGTAAGTCCCTGATACAACACAGTCGTGATAAATTCAGCACATCCATTTTGTGGTGCTCTCTGATCACCTTCTGTTTATCCACTCCATGTGCAATTATCAAAATGCATTAATTTGTATTAACTGAGTGTTGTAACCTGCCCAGGTTTTACTGCATTAGATCTGACTGTGTACATGCTGTGCCAATATAAAATTTCTTCTTCTTAACAACGAAGTTTGGCCCTGGACCAAATCTGAGAAAAAATTAAAACTCTGCTGTTGATCTGCATGTGTTTTCAGAGGTCTCATCCTTTAAAGACACATGCTTGCACCTGAATTAAGCAGTACCAGGAGTACTACCAATTTCACAGCATATGAACTTAAAAACATCCATAATCCAGTTCAAGACTGAGTCCTTAATCACATCAGGGCAAGAGGATTTTTCTAGAACCTATATAATAACATATGCAAAGTGTTTATGTCATTACAGTCTCATGTACTGTAAACCTCTGCACCCCAACATTAAGCTTTTTATCTAGAATGTCTGTAAAGAACAACAGGCATGAATCTAAATGACTTCTTAGAGAATCTTATCCATTCCTTTGATTGTGCTCACAAGGTTGTTGATAATTACTGCTGGCCACAAGAAATCACTTTGTCTACAGCATCAGCTGTCACACCTTACAGAAATAGCTCCCTTCTCACCTGCCTCAAACCAGAGCAGCAGGCAAGGAACAAACCACTTCCCTCCACTCAGAGAACAACTGTTTGTTTTCAGTGCAAAATCTAGGGGTGGGGTTTGGCTTGATTTTTAAGTTTATTTACATTATCATAAAGTTTAGATGCTGACAAAGCTGTGAACAGGACGAGACAGATCAAACAGTTGGGGTCTTTTTGGTAAGACTGTGGGTGCTATTAAAGAATTCAACTAACTCAGGAGTTGCTCGCTGTGACTGTAGCTCACAAGCTCTTATTTAATATTTATTTGAATCAATTTTTCAAGCTTAGTCAACTTACTAGATAAGCAGCATACTTTAGGGAGAAATAATTAAGCCAAAAGCAAAAAGAATTAGAGTAGCAACAAACAAGTAGATGCAATTAAAAAGTTAAAACATTGACATCCTTTCCTAATAGCTTTCCTCTAGAGTGAAAGCTGCACTTCGGTGCCCGAAATGATTTATGCCATGATTCACACTGCCCATCACTCACCTTTGACTATCCCTTTATGAAAAATGCTACATCACTTCTTTTAGCAAAAGGCAGCCCCCTAAGAGTATTAAATCACAGCATCCAAAATAGCACTGTAACCAGATTAGCTGGGATCTGCAGCCTCTGGAAGCCAGCTCTGGAAGGGATCACAGCTCTCAGGACACCTCTCCAGAGCAGCAGGGGAGAGACACAGAAAACCAGGGTCAGACCATGGGCAAAGCTTGGCAAAGTAAATGCCCCTGTGGGTTTTCACACTGCACCTCTGCTTGTGAACCACTTCATGAGCAGAGAAGCAAAGGGAAAGGCAATGTTGGCAAACTTGGCTAAAACTTTCCCTACTCAACACATCCCTGTTGCCTCCTTTTTTGTCCTGCCCATTAGGTAGTTTTTGGGTAGAGAGATAATGGCTGGCCTTCATTTGGAATGAAAGAGACTGCTTTTCTAAAACGCTATTCTAGCTTGACCAGCTTGAAAAGATGCAGATTGCTTTCACAAAAGCTTCTACCTGTGGCCTGGTTTGGATTCTTTCCATCATTACTGTTAGCAATTCCCACTCTTCTGTTACATGGCAGCTTTTTCACACATGATTAGGAGCAGTGTCGTGTTATAAAAGAGATTGGAAGAAAAAGTACTTGAAACTTGCCAGTTGGTAAATTCTGTTAAATTATCAAGGTTGATAAAGGAAAATATTTAAAAATATAATTTGCAATTAGAGCATCAAACTAACACAGATTTCTAAATTAATAAGGAACCAAAGCATTACCTTTTCAAGGTCACTTTCCTGCCAGTGTTTCTTTCTCACTTTTGGAGGCAGAGAAGGGTTTAATGCTCTGTGCTTTATTTCACTATCATAATGCTGAAAAATGCTTCCATCAACAGAATTAATGGAAACTCTTGTGGGAAGAAAGTTACATAAATAGTTTCTTCACAGTTGGGACTAAGAGGCAAAGTCAGCAGCTATGAATCACACTTCTGCTCTGGTGAAGTCTGTAACCAGGTGTATGTGTACCAGGGAGAAATGGATTTGGGGTTTAGAAATTCTCTACTTCCATGATCCCAAGCAGCTGCAGCCCCACAAGGCTGTGCTGAGTCTGCCCCAATGGGTGGGCAGCATTTCCCACTAAAAGCAGCCATTCCACTTTCCAAGACATTTCGAGAGAAAAAATTTTCAAGCTATATATTCTTCTCTCATGTCCTGCACAGAGTTACAGACACATGTACTGAAAGGCATCACCTCATCCACCTTGGGCTGAGGAAGGTATACCCAGTAGACATTTGTACAACTTCTCCTTAAAAGTAGGTTCTACAACAGATCTAGGTGGCTTTTTCTGGGGTTCAGGCTTCAAAAAGTGTTTTGTAAAACACAACCCTAATCACTGTGAGTGCAAATAGCAAAAATTTCTCTTAATTCTTCACTCAAGATTATAGAGAAAATGTCCCTCTCCCTTTTGTCTTAAAATCTTTATAGATCAGATGGCTGTCACTAACATTGTCTGAACTTAGGCAAACTCAGTTGTGTAAGTGATGCAATTTTCCTGAGGCTTTTTAGAAGTCATAACCAAACATGGATACAGCATATCAACTCAGACCTCACCAGCCCTAATCTGGAGTAATTATCCAACATTACAGACACAGCATCCCTCTTCACACATTCCAGAATTAAATTTCCTTAGTTTGCAACAGCAGTGTACTGTAGACCTTGTTACCTGTTCTTCCTCTTTACAGGTATTGCCTGTCTTGAATTTGTGTATCTAAATTCTTTTTCCTAAATATACCTGGTGGCACTTCACTTAATTCGAGTTCATCTTCTGATTTCAGACCATGTCTGCAATTTGCCAAGTTTATTTTGAATTCAGATCTGATACAGAAAAGCATTTTCAGATCTTCACAGCTTGGTGTCATCTGCATACTTTATAAGCTGCTCTGTATTCCATCCTCCTCACTGCTAATGAAAACACTGAACAAAACTGATTTCCTAAGCAAATTCCCAAACTGAAACACAGTCTGTGGAGTTCAACCAAGAGGTTCCTGGCCCAAGCCACTACATTAGTTTGTACTAAAACTCAATCTTTAGAAAGGAACACAATTGATTTTAAAACACCAAATACAGGAAAAGCCACCTCTTCCTCTGCTAAATTGTTGTGATAGTTAATCATTCTGGTTTATTTTTGTAGAATTTTACTTCAAAATCAGGCCAGCTGCATATTAAGCTCTAGTTTCTACATCAGAGAAAATATCCATAGAAAACACTGACTTAAGAGAATTATAGCCCGACTCTTCCAAATTCTACCATGTCATTCCTTAGGCCTCCTATGGATTACTCTTCACAGGCAATAAGGAGTTAAGGATTCCTGAATACTTGGTGAGACTTGAAAAAAACCAATGCTGTTTTAGGAGAATCAAGTCATATTTTTGTTTGCAGTTCCTGGCTCTGGTATGGAATTTTGAACAATCACTGATAGAAAATTATTTCCCTCTTGGGCAAAGCCAAGCCCTTGGAGTCCATGGAATTTCGACAATGTTTGCTACACAGTATTTGGCATATTTAGCAAATTCTCTTCACATCTTTTCTCCCCATTTGCTGTCCATAGGCATTACAGGGAAGAAAGTAGAAAGCAAAGCTCTTCAAAACTGGAAAACAACCTTAGGAGGGGTCCAAATCCACATAAACCTTATGAAAATTAGAAACAGGTCTCAGAATTCCCTTCAACTTCCAGCATTAACAGAGTAAAAGAAGTTGGAATAGAAGAAATAAGAAACTCCTTTGAGGGGACACTCCCAGAGGGGAAAAAAAAGCTGAAGACATATTCCAAGTCTTGTTACTTAGAGATTTACATTTTGACAAAGCCCTGAAAATACTCCTTGTAATGAAAATTGACCACAGAGAGCCCAATCTTCATGGCTGACTCTCCCAGCTGCTATATATTCCTTTACCTCTTCCTAGACCCAAAAATTATAACATACCAGCCCCTGGAAATGCTTAAGCTCTAGCCTTAATAAAGATGCATTAAAGAATACTGACAGAAGAGTCTGGAATAAATCACTTACATATAAAAAAGACTGCTGGTACTCATGAGTTTCTCTGATACCTATGGGAGCCTCACAGCCAAGTTGCAGGAATTATTTGAAAGGTGTCTTCATTCTGTTTAAGATGTAATGTTTTCCATACTTACTGATATCTACAAAACAAACCCCAAACTCATGCAAGCTACAAATTTTCAATTCAAAGCACATTTATAATAAAATGCCTTTTCCCAAGTCATATCCAAATGAAAACGATGGGATTCCAGATTTCTGTTTTTCACCTTTGTTAGCATTTTCACCATCTGCTGCCACTGGCATCACCTCCTGCCATTTACAGACCCCAGATTCATGTTCCAAAGTGCTTCTAAATCTGAGGATGTTCCCAACAACCTAAACATTCTGCTGTGCCATGGATTTAGCCTATTAAGCAGCCGGCTGCTGTCAGCCAAGAATCAGAGAGCATCCAGAGCTGGGACCCACCAGGATGAGGGAATGAACCCCTGGCCTTGCCCAGGACACCCCAACAATCCCACCCTGTGCCTGGCAGTGATGTCCAGATGCTCCTGGAGCTCTGGCAGCCATGGGGCTGTGATCATTCCCTGGGGAATCTGTCCAGTGCCTGACCACCCACTCCTTCCCAACTTCCAGCCTAAACCTCCCGTGGCAAAAGAACAAAATTACTGGGACACTTCAAGTCATCACTCTCATGGAAAAAAATGTAGAACCCATCTAAAAACAGATGTATGGGCTTCTCATATCCTGTGTGAGACTCAAAACCACCTCAGTTTCCTTCTGCCACGACCACTTTGTGTTCCACTGCGTGTGCATCATGTTATAAATGAGGTCCCTTTTGTCTAATTCAATAAATCATAAACTTAAAATTTAAAAACCATTTTTAATTAAGTAGTAATTTTATAGAAAAGGTTACAATCCAATACAAAATAGATACAAAATTATTTTATATAAAAGGTTACAATCCAATATAATAAAGTAAATAATTGGATGATGGTTCCAATAAAGCATAAGCAAAACTGCCCGGGGTACGTGGGTGGGATTCTCCCCTACCTCATGTACAACATACAAAGGATTCCAGACACTTATACACTGTATGCTAATACAAATTCATCAATTTTGTTTTATAAATCTCCTTCCTAGTTTCAATTCCTAATATCTATGTCACTACACTATACAGTGATGCTCTCCCTGTTGCTAAGGGCTCTTCTATACTTTTTGGGGCTCTTTTGTACTTTTTGGAGTCTTTTGGATGAAGGGCGAGGTTTTTTCAGCTGCCCTCCAGACCACCTGGCAGGTGGCACATGAGCAGTAAGCTTGGTGCTATTAAATAAGTGCTATTTAAGCACTTAAGTTCCAATTAAACCTTATTTATTCCATAGATAAGACCACTATTTTAGGCTCTCCACCTGGAGTTGTTCCAACTTCCTCCTTCTCAAGGTCTGTCTTGCTCTGGGAGATGTCCCAATTCCATCTTGATGCCAAATTTGGTTTGGGAGCTTTCCTGACTTCGTCCATCCGCAGTCCAAGTCCAAGTCCAGCATCTTGTTTCTCGCATACATCATTTACAAAGAAATCCATCTGCTTCATAACACTAATCACATATACTTTTTCAATTCTTTTTCCTAAAATATTGATACAATTACAATTTAATCAGCACGAATCACATCCATATATCACAATCACATGCCTGTTTATGAAAGAGAAAAAGCCTGTATTCCTGAACTTTGTCTTGGAGACAAATCCTAGTCCACAGAAAGTGAAGGACCTCTGAGAATTCTACCAAATATTACCAAACCCCAAGAGATTAACGTGTCTAAAGCAATTTTTTTTACATATTTAAACCTTGTTTCATTTAAGATGCCAGAGAACTATGAATGAGGAGAGGGTTGCCTGCTGCTAGACTAGACTCACAGGAAATGTTGCTATCATGCCATGTATCCTGTAAAAAGCTAATCATGTCTTTGAGAAGGAGATGGATGAACTGGGGCACCCCAGCTTGCACCAGTCAGTCAGCAAAGCCACACAGACAGACTCACAGGATTTGCTTCTGACAAAGCACAGGAATGAAGCACAACTCAAATGAGAGTTTCCTTTGGAGAGTAAGCACATCTGCATTGCTGCATGCTTCTGCCAAGGCAGTGGCTATTTAGTGACCAGGATCTGGTATGCTGGGGATGCAAATTTGCCAACAGCTGCTGCAGAGATGAAATCTCTGGGTGAAATGTTGGGATACTCACTGATTATCTGCACAGGGGATGACAAACCCATGAGCTTTCCAGCAGCACCTCTGTGTGTGACACCTGCATAATATCACCAGAAAGACCAAACAAGTTGTTTGTTGGGGTTTTTTTCTCTTTAAGTACAAGCTCAAGTTCCTCTGAACTCAAAATATCAGAATATTTTGGACCACTAAAAATAACCTCTTTGTACTAAAACTCAGCAGCCTGAAAGCCAATCCTTAATCAGCTTTACCAAAATAGCTGATCAAGTGTAGTTGCATGTGGCTCTCTCACACATTCTAATTTTAACATCTGTAAAACACAGTTTACATTTGACCAATATACACTGCAGACCAAACCCTCCACCATGCCTAACAGAGCTCACTATTGCTGCAAATTTAAGAACCACTAGCAAGTCGAGAGTGCAACAGAACTCCACAGTCTATTTGTCATAGGGAAAACAATCATCAATATGGTAATTGCAGAAGTGCAAAATGCACTTTAAAGACCAATGTTGGTAATTTTTTTATTCCATGGAGTAGGAAAACTAATGAGGCACATCTTAGATTAGTTTAGGGTAATCCTAAAAGCAGTAAATAATGCTTACTATGTAAGTACTTTAAAGTAGATAGCTTAAAGTGAAAACCAGACAAGATTCCACTCTAATGTTACAGATGCAGAAACAGAGGAATTTAAATCACCATTAAATGGACTATTTTTATTACCATCAATTACTCAAATTTGGCAGAATACTACACATCACATTAACGCCAATTTTAATACGTTCCATTCTCTAATTAAAAAAAAATCTATAGTTTTAGGTTTTTTAAAAAAAATTACAAATAATAATGTCTACTGCACAGAAACAGAGTTTCAGGGAAGCCACGCTACAAAGCTGTAGTCATCTAAAAGGAGCCTCATCCATGTGGAGTTAAAAAGGCAGCAATCTCAGCATGAACAGCTTAAGCTCTGCATCCTAAAGTGGCAACAGCACAGAGAAGAAGTCCCCAGAGAGCTGAAGTAGAGTCTGGGGCAGTCCATGGTTCTCCAGGAACTAGGCTCCCCGTGCATGGGGAGAGGCACTTGAGCTCTCCCTGGAATTCATAATGCCAGAAAGGACACATTGAATTCCTTTCTTCCCCAGGCCACACCAAAAACATACAAAGGAACACCCAGAGCAACTCCAGGGTTCAGTTGTGCAAAATTACATGGCTTGGAAAAAGAAACAGTTCTCATAGTGCTGTGCTGTCACACAGCCACACCTTGATCTTGCAGCACCTGCCCTGGAACTGGCTCCTCTCCAGTTCTGCTCCACCACACTCATTTTTATCCATCAGAATCATTTACTAATGATCTTTAAGGTCCCCTCCAAACCTAACATTTCTCTGACTCTCTGATTCCAGCTCCAAAGTGGCCAGCAAGAGGCAAGCTTTCAAAGGGCTGTTTGGGATTTCTCCAGCACCAAGGGATTTCTCCACACCCCAAGACATTATTTTCCTTTGCATGTAACATGGATAGAGTTTTGCAGTGTTCATGCTTGAATCCTCCCAGCCAGGTGTTAAAGTTAACGTAATCAATAGAAATCCTTTCTTCATTTAATGAGGCTTGTATAGAGAATTGCTTAGAAGAAAAAAAAATACCATTAAAGTTCATGGGAATTTGGACTGACTTAGTATTTCAGCATATAGCACTGTGCAAACAGTTGCTTAATGTGCTTGATTCTCCCTCTGTAAATGCCACTGATCAGCTCTGTGTGTCTTCCAGCAGGAAAAAAGGAAACAATACCCCATGTCCCATGCCATGAAATAGCTGCACTTCCAGTAATAAAATAGGGATTTATAGAAACATCTACTTTAAACTGTTTTTAAAGCTTCTGAAAAATATCTGGTCTGGTTTATTTTACCCCTGCAAACCTGTACAAATAAATGCACTCTGGCCATTCTGGCTTTACAAGTAAGAAAATGCAGAAGGCAGCTGTACCAAAATATGTCAGTCTGTTAAACCAAACACCTAAAATCTCTCTTAAAAATCATAAATAAAGCAGGTATTACATTTCTACATGCATATAAAACAGCACAGCTTTGTAATACTCTATTTAATACTTTATCCTGCACATATAACAAGCAGAATTGAGGTATTTGGACTCTTTCTACAAATGCTAGTGTTCCAAGTAAGAGCAAATATGGAAGAACATGGATAATTGAGGGGGATACCAAAATGGAGCATCATTTTGCTGCTTTAAAATGTGCTTTAAGCTCTGACTGTAAAGAAGTCAAAAGTTTAAGTTACATGCATAACTTCATACACACAATCAGCCCAACAAAGCCAAGCTGGACATCAAACTACACCAATTTATTTTGGTGTCAGCAGGATCAATTACATCCTTCAGCTTAATCACTGCTTTGTGTACTTGTGCCACTTGGGCAGAGAGCAGCTGATAACCCCACCACTCAAGAGCCCCCATTCCCAGCTCCCTCCTATTCAGAGAGAAGATATTCCAGGTGTTGTCTGAGTTGTAGTTGTAAAGAAAAAAAAAGACATTTTATGAACCTGGAAAATCATTCATCTTGCCCCTGTTATTGTGTGTGTTTATATATTAGCAAAGCTTGCTATTGCAGCTGGCCTTCATATTTCTATATAATAAAGTAGAATATTGAGAACAAGTATCTGCATAATTAGCACATCAATCATGTCACTCTTTAATATAAACCAAGTATTAATTCACTTCTCCATAGATCCCCTCACCGTAACAAACACAAATTATTAATTAGCTAACCACAAGCAAGAAAAAAAAGAAAAAAAAAGCAGGAAACCAATGGAGGTACAGAAATTCCAGCAGGAATCCCCACAGGAGTGCCTCACCAGCCCAGGTGTGGCAGGGAATTTTCCTAGCATTTCTAGAGACACACTACTTAAAAATTTCAATCTCTTTTGTTCTTATCCACACTGCACACAAACTGTATACATGTATTTTTCATAATACTTTTAGTCAGAGACAGCAGGAGAAGAGCATCCTTCCACTTTTTTCCCCACACTATGCAGTGACCTTGTTTAGAGGCCATAAGAACCTCAAGAGGTTATTATAGAACTGAAAACTGGATACCATGCTGAGACATAGCCCTCTGAACAATACAGCACAGATATCTCTTCCCTAAAGGACATTACAATTTTAAATGTCATTTTCTTACTTTTGTTTCCGAAAAGAACCATCTTCCTCTTTCTGTATCCATTACAGCAAATCAAAATTTGAATTTCAAGGGACTTGAGGAGCCAGCTCATGAGAAATGATGCAATTTTTCCCCCTGGATCAGAGTATGATCTACTCACCAAACTTTTCTGTCACATGGTGGTGGCATAACTCATCCTATAGGATTCAAGCAAGTTTATGGACTCCCTATATTTCAGAAACAGCTTTCTATTCCATTCAACTTTGAACTCTAAATAATACACTTTCTAAAATTTTCCCAAGGTTTTTAGCTCTTAGAAAATTTTGTGCCCACATTTCACTCAAAGGACACACTGGACATGTCTTTCTTTCCTTTTTATACCTCCTACCATCCCCTGGTCACTAAGTAATGGAAACATATTTTTCTTCTTAAATTACATTGTAAGCCAGACCAAAAATCCAGAGCCATGCAGTCAGCTATACAGAAAAATAATGAAAAACTTCCATTTTCTAAGAAAAGCAAAGGCATAAACACTTCTTTGTGGGAAGGAAGGTGAAATAATTTCTGTTGATTTAGCCAGCATGCTTTAGCCAAATATTCTTCCAAAACTTATTTATACTAGGAAGATGACAAGTGGCAAAACTTTCCTTAGAAGCATTTATCTACAATGGCCATTAAAGTTCAGTGGCTCTGAGTCCACAGGCACAGAATCCCTTCCTTCCCCTTCCATGTGCCATGGCAAAGCCCTGGACATGGCTGTGGCCCTGCCATGTGCAGGTGAATTTGGGACTCCAGGCCTTTTCCAAGTGCAGGCACCTGGTTTGGTTCACTCCACAGGGGAAAGTCAGGATAATTTTTGCCATTTTGTTCCACTGCCCTTGGTGTTTAATTAAGCAGTTAAAACTCTGCCTGAGAGATGCTGAAGTCATCCTGGGGTTCAGGGAAAGTGATTCCAGCTTGTCTGAGCTTCCAGCTCCTTGTGACATTTCCCAAAACCAAACAGAACAGAGGAGTGCAGCTGAGCACACTGAGCACTTCCAGTGGCACTGGAGACACGAGCTGGCTCTCTGGGCTCAACTCAGACTTCCACAGCCCTGTGTGGCACACACAAGGGCAGGGACAGACAAGGAGCAGCAGGAATACAGGTGCAGAAGCAATGGTGAAAGGCTGGTTGGCTTAAGGGATCCTTACCTATCATTGTACAAGAAAAAATACTATTGATCTGCATTTATTAACATGGATCAAACATTCCTGCCAGTCAGGAGCAGCTGCAGTGCAGTTCCCATGCCAGTGCAATGGAGCTGTCTGAGGCCAAGGGGAGGTGGCCACAGCAGGAGGGGCACCAGGAAAATGAGACACCAGGAATGCCATTTGTGTGGGCACTGGAGAGAGAACTGTGTTCATGTGCAGAGAGAAAAAGGAACCAGGGAGCAAAAGGATGAGGTGGGGGCAGCAAGTTTTCATTGTAATGAGACTCCAAGGTTGTGAGCCCAGGGGCTGCAGTTCACAGGCACCACAAATACTCACTGGGAGCAAAGGATGAGATGAAAGGACCTGGCAAGGCTCCTCCCTGTCTTTGCAGATGTTGAGGCTGCTGTGAGGTGTGAGATGCCTTCATCAGCTTCCTCAAGGAAGTGTCCAAAAGCAAATCAGTAAATGCAGGATAATGTACAGAGAAGGTCCTACCACTGGGAAAAGGAGCACAAGTAAAGCAGCAATAGGAAATTCTCTTTCAAAGGGCCAAATTCCATCCAAACAACAACCCCACATGTGCATGAGCAATCACCAGAGGGCAGGATCTGCCTGCTGAACTCAGAACTGGTCCCATACCTCCCAAAAGCAGCAAGGAAGTGGGTAACATCCACTTTGCTCACCTACTTACCACAGTTAATAGGCAGGGACAGAAGAGAGGCCAGAAAGGAATGAACTAGAGATACAGCCTGTGTTATCATTGCTGTTAACACACCTCTAGCTCAGTAACTTCTGTCTATTGATCTTCATTTTTCTCCTCCCTGAGGGCTTCTAGATCATGCTTCCATGGAAAGAGTGAAGCAGAAATACATAAAATATATAACACAAATAGATTTCTAAAATATTTATGTTTTGTATCTTTTTCAGATGTGCAAAGAAATCAGTAGTGAAACATTTTCTATTTTTACCTCAGATTGGTTGTCAGAAATTCTCTGGAAAGCCTCCTAATGCAGTTTTGCAAGCCAGGTCTTTTCTGCAGTTTGCCTTAAAATTATCAAATGACAAATGATCAAATGATGAAGGTGTTGATTGGTCAGTTGGTTGGTTTACAATTCCCTTTGAAGTGAAAAAGCTCAGCATAAAGAATCCTATGAATAACAAATACCGCTGTTTCCCTCTGCCATTTATTGTATGGACCACACATTTTTCACATTTTCCCATGTCCTAATGGCTAAGACTGGAAGAAACATTGGAGAGCAGAAGTTTTCTGCACCATAGCCCAAAGGGTGAGAATAAGAGTGGTAAAACATTCTTTTTGCAGTGACTGCATGATACAGAAGTGGCAGCTACAACACACACATCAGGGTAGAGAAGACAAAGTACATTTCAAATCCAGAACGAAATCTGTGTGCAATCAATGCAGAAAGAACACACTGACAGATGCCCAAGCAGAGAGTCTCTGTAAGATAAGGAATGTGAAACGGGCATTTTTTCAAATAAACAAAACCGTGACAGCGTTTTTTTTATTTTTTACAAGAAAGAATTGAGGAAAAGGTAGGCCTAACAGAAAAACATTGGAAAGATGGAATCATGTTTCACAGCAATTGACACAGGTGATAAAGGAGCCCAGGAGGGAAAGACCTCAGAATGAGAGACACAACAGGGCTCTCTGTCTGCTGTAACAGTAACTCTGATTAAATGATCTGGTATGTATATGCACATGTGCACACCATACACACACAAGGAACAATATTTTCTAGCAAGCCTTGCCTGCATTCAGGCAAAACACAGCACCAGCCTTTGCAACCCCCAAAGAGCTGCTCTCTTGTCTCAGGTCTACACTTGTTCTGACATGTCCTTCATGGGAAAGAAGTAAAAAATGTTAGCTGTGCACACAGTGCAGATTGTTAGAATCTCATCATTCTAAACATGTGAATACTCTTAAAATTTCTGTCAGAGAAAAAGAGAAATGTGAAGTTTTCGATTCTGCAAGGATTTTTTTTTAGCAAGATGCATACAAATATATGGGTAGTTTTCAGCTCTTAAAAGGCCTCTTGGGCATTTTTTTCCTCATCATTTATTGATTCCTGATGCCTGATCACTGACATACTTAAGCCAGCACTTGAATGTGTCACAGAGATCCTGACACACACCAACAAACTCCCTCACTACTACTTAGAGGAAAGAGTTTGACTACACATGACAATACTGGGAGAGTATTCCCTGCAGGCTGGAGACAAGGAAGAGGTCACAGAAGGTTTTGTAACCACGCAGCAGTGGCAGCAGAACTCTGCAGGGCAAGAAGCCTGCTGTGTCACTAAATCTGCTACACTGGCAAGGGCTGGCTAGAGAACATCATTGTATCTCACACCAGTTAGACCCAGTTCCTTCTGGCCAGTGCTTCCAGATTTCCAGAGCCAGGCTTCCTGACACTGGCGATGGCAGAAGAGAACAGACACTCCCAACAGCACTTCTAATTTCTTGTTCATCTGTAAACCTTAAAAAAAATTCAATTGCAAGTTGGACAGGAGACATTTAACATAGAGTAATTTGTGTTTTCAAACTACTCCCCAGTGCCTACAGCTATGGGCTGGTGTCCTAAATATTCAATAAATATACAAAAAACCTCAAATGCTTAATTTCCAGAAAAGTTATTTCTCAGCTTAACACATTAATTTCTTTCCCTAGGTTAATAGGAAACAAATTACATATCAGAAAATGTTAATGGAATTTCCCTACAGTTTCTCTCTTATGTACTTATCCGGCAAATGTTTAAATATTATAAAAACATAGAAGTAGGGCGAGACAATGGACAATTTATTCTATTGTAAGCACAGTACTGCATAGGATGGATTGAAAACATAAGAGGTGAAAAAAAAATCTCTATCTGAAAAGTCTGGCTGCAACAGTTTGTTCTGTCTTTAAAAGAATCCTGAGAGTAATGAAAGCATTAGATGGTGTCCTGCAGTGCTAGGGAACAAATGGGTGGGGAGGCAAGGTTCAGTGGAGAGGAACAAGTGGTATCAGGCAGAGAAATCAGGTCAGAAAGACAAGAGAAATGAAGTTTTGGGTGATTCATCTATAGCAGGGTAGGTTCAGCAAATCAAGAAGCCCAGCTGACATTGACTACCATAGAGGGGTAACAGTAAAGGATTTCAAATTATACTTACACAGGATCTACTGCTGTTCTCCCAAACATCAGGATAAACACTACAGAATCAAGGCATCACCCTCCCAGATCAGCTCTGTGTGTCAGAAGCATACTGTGATGCATTTTTACATGTTTCTGTTTTGACATATCTACCCACAAGCACCATTTCTAATACACAGTTTAAATGAAATAGCAACACAAGTATTTCCAAATGCACATTGTGTTCCCTTCTGACACAGCTCCCAAAAAGCAAAAGCTCCCCATTCCCATTGGAAATTCCCATAGGACTGTCAGCAGCAGAGCTGCTTTAGCCCATTCCACCTCCCAGTGCAAATCTGCAGATCAAATTCACACTGATGTCAGGCTTCCAGAAGGATTCTTCCCTGTGTGCACCGATGACAGAGGATCCAGCAGCACTTCACATGGCCAGGATGTGGAGTCTCCTGCTAAAGGGGGAGGTCCCAAGGAAATGTATGGAATTCTGTTGTAAATGGCACCTCCTTTCCCTGGTATTCCACGAGGCAGAATTTCCTACAAGGATCCCTAAGGGGCAGCACAGCTCCACAAAAGTGCAACCCATGTTTTCCAGGGATCACACACCTTTCATTCTGCACCTTCAAGTGCCAGGCAATTCCTAGAAAGCTGCTGCTATGGTTCCCACAGACGAAGCAGGCTTTGAGAACCTCCACATGTTTCCACACTCAGAGAGGGAGGAGTTTGTAAATTCAGGGTCAGCCTAGGCTTTTACACTAAGTGACAATCAGGTTTTCCATCTGAGCCTCTGTAGGCCAGGGCAAACCTCCTGTATTTGCAGAGCCAGAAGTGAGAGATTTGGTCAATAAAGCAGGATAAAAAATTACATGGAGAAGGGTTCTCCTGAATTCCAGGGGTGGGATCAGCAGTCTCAAGTCCAGCTGGCATTGAACTAGAAGGGCACTCCCAGGCTTATGCTGGGGCTGAGACTGTTTACCCTCTTTTAGGAAAGATAATTATATGATTAATATCTTATCTGGAGAAACAGTACTAGACTAAACGAAAACATTTCTGTAAGTTTTCTGCTAACTAAAATGAGAAATCTGAGAATCCAGTTCTTACTTCATTGCAAACCAGAAGCCACTTCACTGATTTAAGAACTATTCTGATGCCAGTACTCATAACAGGAAAGCTCCATCAATTCAAGAACTGTTATCTTCCAGAAATACAAAGCTTCTAACAACTTTCTCAGGGTGTACAGTATGATGATGACTCCAGTGTTTTCTTGATGGCCAAACTGAAGTCTCCCTTAGGAAACACTTGAGACCATTTCCTCAAACTCACTTATAGGACAGGACATGGTTATCACAGCTCTTCACTTTGCCTGCCACCTCCTATCCCCTGATGTTGACGTACTGTTAATGACTTGGGCAAAGGAACTGCAGCCATTCCCTGTGTAAAAATGACATTTCTTAGCTCACTTAGAAACCACTCCATTGCTCTAAAACATAGGTTTCTAATGGTTGCTTTCCAGGTGGCTTGTCCTAAAAATAAAAACGATGTGCCTCCTGCTCCCAGTTTTACTCAGAGTAGAACAGTCTTGGTCCCCCAGACTTCACTGAGGGAGGGTCTCTCTCTGCAAAGTGATGCACAAGGTGCAAAACTACTCAGGGTTCTTGGTGGATCTGTTCATTGATGTTTGCACACACAGCCACATTCATTGCTTTCAGAACCACGACTGGTCCTGGTCAACAATAAAACCAAACCAGACTCAGAAAGCAGAATTCTCCCTGGAGCTTTATTTTCAGTTCTGATATTCTGGTTCCCCCTACAAGCACCCACATTTCAGTAGTGAATGTAATGCAGGCAGAGCACATTTTACACTTCAAAGAGGTGGGCCTGGAACCTGTTTCCATTTCAAAGAAAAAAGGCACAAGTCAATTGATTGTCACACAAAACCATTTTTACTGCTGTAGAAAACAAAACTATTTTAATTTGTATTTCCTTTTTGTATGGTCTGTAAAGAGAATCCATGGAAGAGAAAGGTATTTTAAGAGAGAATGAATTAACATAGTTTACAAAAGCCAATTAAACTATCCAAAAAACACTCAGCAGGCCACATTTTAAAGAAACTGTATTAATTTATTAAGAGAAAACTCCTGGATTATTTATGGTTTAATTCCCTTCCCTTTATACTGGAGTATTTTCTGTCTTTCATAATACTGACACACAAATGACATGAGGTTTTTTCCTGATCTAAGATAATGTAACTCAAGTAGAACACTGCACTTTTGTATGGCAGAAAAGAAAAACATGTATTCAGAAATTTCACACCTACAAATGTTAACACTTCTTGGGCCAACTTCTTCAAATAAAATTATGGATTACAAATGCTATGGTTTGTTTCATTAATATTAATACTCAGTTAAATTCATCAGACTTTCTGAGATATCTCAAAATCGTAAATAAAAATTATATTCAATCATAATGGAAATAATTTGTAAGATATAATTATACTGGAAAAATTGCAGGAAAAGAAGGGATGGAGTATAGAAACATCCCGTGCCATAGGCAGGGATGCCACTCAGTGATTAGGATTAGGAAAACTTTGTGCTGCTTTCAGCCACCACCCTTAAAATAGGGTGGCTTAGTCTTGGCTAAATCGAAATAAAAATATTTGGACATAATTTTGTGAGTCTTCTCAAATGACTATAAAGAAACACAGGGTATGGAAGTGGAGCCCCAGCTCCCACTAACTACACTGCAATCAGAATTTCCCTCCAACTGCACCTGGTTAGGGACTGGGTAGTTCTGATTTTTTAAAACTTTGAATTAAAACCTAATCCTTTAAGAACCTGGTCCATACAGGTGATGATTTTGTCCTTACAAATATTTATTAGCACAAATCTTCCTGCTCACACAGATAATCCCCTCAGGTTCAAAACCAGAAACAAAGATGCTGTACTAAGGGAAAAGGAGAGGAGAAGTCTGCAAAAAGGAGGAACAGAAGATGGTCACACATACTGACAGAGGCAATGGGAACAGAGCAGAGCTTGGAGAAAACAAAAGAGCAGAACACTGAAGTTCTGGAGGGAAGAGATGAAGGCCTGGAATCCCTGAGGAATACCCAAGAGTGGGACAGAACAGCACCTCTGACAGCAGTGATTTCCTGAGACAACAAACTGTGAGGGTGTCAATGAGACAAAGGGAAACCACGAAGGCAGTGGTTTAAAAGTACTGGAGATCCCTAAACATTGAAAACCATCAGCAACCCTTTGTCAATAAAGAGGACAAACTAAGAGGAAAAGAATATGAAACACAGAAAGCTAAGGCTAGAAATAAAAGTGGAAGAATAAGGTAAGATTAACTAAAAAAAAAAAAAGCCAAAACCAAGCTTACATTTAATATAATGAAAAAACCTGATAATTTTCTGATAGCTACAGGCTCTTTATTGAAGTCAGTGAATGCCAAAACAATTCACATCAGAATGCCAGTACTACTAGGAGCAATCTTAAATTGGGATGAGCAAAGCCATACACTGTCATTTCCACCTCTAATTTCTCTGTGTTCCAACACAGTTATTAAACCCCTGAAACACTACTTAGGTTCTACGTGTGACAAAGCACAAAATAGACATGAATCCTGTTCTGAGGAATCCTGTTCTGAGGTCCTGCATTTCCACCAGGAAGGTATCAGACAGAAATACATGGAAGAATATAGATGTTTTAAGTTAATTATGTCCTATAGATGTTATTTCAGAAGAAATCTCAGTTACAAAAATACATAATAAATAAATAAAAAGGGATGGGCTCAGTAATTAATAATTAATTACCTTAATAAATAAAAAGGTAATGGGCTTGGAATATTTGGTTACCAAGAAAAATGCTAGGTTATGTGTTACAGTTCAACACTTCAAGGAAAACAAGAAAATTACCAAGAGGTGACCAAATCCTACATTAGGCTATCTATATTTAAATCCTTGCCTAATATAGATTGAAGACAACAAGAAAATCAAGACTTCCTAGTCAATGTTTAAGTGTTTCAATCAGGTTAAAATTGGAATCTTTATTTTCCTCCCCTATGACTCCTAAGCATCTTGTTAGATGCCATTACCAGCTAGTTAATAGCAGCAGCTTAAGTGGACCACAGAATTAATTCTGGGTAGAATGAAAAATGGCAGCTATTTCATTATAAACTGTACAAGCAGTGTCACTCATACCCAAGTATGAGCTCTCTGGATGATCAGGAGTGGCTGGATCAATTCCACACCCCTGCCCTGCCAGCAGCACATCACACCTGGGACAAATCTGTTCCTGGGGGCAGACAAGATTTACTGAACCCATTACTCTGTAAGGAAATGGCTTGGTCATTGTGGTGTGCTCAGCCACATCCCACTGAGTCCTGCCCTGTTCCACACTATTGCTGGTATTCCCAGCCAAGCATCTCCCAGTGAGTGCCATATTAACATGTATAAACCATCTAAATATGTTTTTATTTTGAGAAGTATGCCAGAAATTGAAAAATTTCTCTTCAAACCTGTCTTCTAGAAGTTCCAAGGCAAAAAGAGATGCAGCTACATTACAACCATTGTGGAGGGCACCTTGCTGTGGTGGGCACAGGCCTCTTAAGTGGAAAAGGGTGATGATGGGGTGGAGAAATGGGATCTGGTTGCTTAAAAAGCACAAAGGATGAGCTACTCATATTCCCTGTGACACCCAAGGTTAATTAAAACAAGGGCACAGAGTCTGGGACATGCAGCTTCTACAGTGTGACTACCAAACTGTGAGCTCCAGCTTGATTTCACAGACTTTGATTTCACAGCATAGTCTGAGTTGGAAGGGACTCACAAGGACCATCAAGTCCCATCCTGGGGTTGCAGCCACAACCCTGGTGTTAGCCACACCAGGTGCCAAACAACTGAGCCAATCTCAGTTTCTCCACCTGGAAAACAGTTATCAGAACTTTCTCTATTTTTTTTTAAATTCCATGAGCTCCATGCTGGGGGCTAAGAAAGTTCAGTGAGATCTGGGCCTCAACCAAGTAATTCTGAAAAAAAAATTAAAAAATATATATCTGTTAAATCCTACAGTGGTTGTATCTCCCCCTTCAGAGTGCAGAGTTATTTTTGAAATCATTATTCCAAATTGACTCTGCAAAAGTACAAAATTTGACAATTCTTCCTGGTATATCCACGGGGCATGAGAGATTATCTCAAAGCTAAAACCTTTGAAGGAGGTTTATTAAGACTGTACATACTCCAACTGCTAATGAGCAAAAAAAATAGTTCAAAATATTTTTTTCTATAGCAGAAATTAGTGCTAAAAATGCCCAAGGGAACAACATCACATTTATCATGATGCAACAACAGCCAAACACTGAGATGAACGTGGCTTGGAGGCTTAAGTGTTTATGGGGCTACGTGTCGATCGAGGAAGGGCTCCTGAATGCAATCTCCTTCCCCCAACACAGGCAGAGTTAGAGCTTTGCTTAGAGCCAAACTGTCATAAAACAGCTCATCCTAACACACAAGCATTTGGCAACAGAATTATGGCTTGTTCCAGACCACAGCATAACAAAGGAGCATCAACTTCTCACCTGGACACTGCTGAATCAATCTTACATTTTACACCTGAGCTGTCTGGGTTTAATTAGAGCCTTGCAGTATCTCAAGGTTGCTGCTAATAGCAATATCACTAGCAAACAGATATTGATATTACAGGGCCTGGAAAAATCCCACTATTTACTCTTTCTGACTCATCCTGATGCAGGATATACACACGTGATTTAAGCAGTGTGGAAGAGACAATTTTCACTGAGAAGCAGCAATCACTTACTGCTCACTCAGACACAGAATGTCACAGGCCTGAATTTTTTCCCAACTTTTTATTCTTCCCTGAAGAGCTAAAGAGATTTGTGTTTTTCAAAGAAATGATCAATTCTTTACAAAATAATTACAAACAACTCCTTATAAGATAATTACCATCCCAGCTATCTCCTCTGTGCTTTCAGCAATACTTACTTTCTGAAATCCACATTCTAAAGGTCACTGGTGTTGAGGGGTGACATTTCTGAGGGGCCCATCCTCAAATACTTTCAACAGTTTAATTTGCAAAATCATGGTTTTGAAATCCTCTCCCAGCTGTCACTACCTCAAACTTGATATTAATCACCAGCTTTAAAAAGAAAACATGTCATTCATCTAACTAAAGCAGCATTTTGTAAATAATTAATAAGGAAATTAATAGCAGAGTGCAAACAATAGCAGAGAATTTCCTGATTTATTTTCCTTCAAATCCATCCACCTTTCAAGCAAAGCCTAAGTAGCAATGCCATGCTATTAGCTTAATAATACTTAGGTTAATATTTGTACTAAGCCTCAGAATCTGCCACTGTAAACATGGATTTGCCTAAATCTGCAACAAATTCATAATCTCCTCTTGATAAACCTGATTTCTTATTCAGACTCCGTAACACACTTCTTTTAATTACTGTGTCTACTCAAAAAAAAAAAATCCAGGTCAAATCTCCCCTTCTCCAAGAAGTTTTTGTGTAAATGGTTAATAAAGGAACTCTAAACCCAGCACCATTTACTGATAATTTTTAACACAGCATGATTAACTTTACCACAGCTGACACCATTCATCTGTCAATAACAGAATATTAACAAGGGTGGAAGCCATGTAATTAAGAGGAAAGGGAACACACCTGCTGTAATACCCCAGTAATGCTGGCTACAAATTAGAGTTTCAAAGTACTCATCACTCCAAGTCTGTAAGGTCAATTTTATACAAGATGGGCTTCAAGTTCCTTTGCTGCTCATGACAACCACAATTAAATATTCACATATTGACTTTCTCTAGGTTTATGGTCAAAAGCAGGTCAATCACATCCTTGTTTTGTAGACAATTTCTTCTCCTGAATAACCATTAATTTTTGAATATTAAAAATGAAGTTTTCTTGGGTTTTGTGGTTTGCTGACATAAGAAAACCAAAGCCAGAAGTCTCAATTGTACACCTGGATGCCATTCTGCCTTTTTTACATGAAAAATACTACTGCAAAGATGATCCCAGTGCTGTGGCTTTGGGCTGAGCCCTTTTTGTCTGGATAATCTGCTTTTTGTCTGGTTCCACAGAGAGGAACAGCACAAGGAAGTCTTGTGTCAAACAGGAATGATGACAGAACAGAAAAACCTTTTGGTTTTAAGGAAAAACCTGGGGAGATGGTGGAGGAAAGCTCCTTGGGCTTTTACATAGGTGTAAAGAAAAATACATTTCTTTGGTGGAAACTGAACACATCTATTCATCTTGACAGCTCATTCCAGCCAACATTTACAGCAGTATCAGACTGCAGAAAGCAAGCACTCATGGAAATGAAAATTTAAATGAGTGGGATCCAGTAAAGGGCTAAAGACAAAGTTGTGAAATAAAAGTTGCTGTTCTTTAGCATAAAACCCTCACTATTTTGCCAGAATCAAAGCATGCACAAACCTGCAGGAAAGAGATACATAAACAGTGAGACAATATGGAAATATCCTGAATTAATGTTCCACTCTGCTCTCACTCTTACTTAGGAGAGTTGAGATGCCAGGTTTTTAAACAATGTCAAATGAAAAAAGTCACAGGTAAAAATCATTCCACTCGTATTTCAACATACTGGGAGAAATTCAGGCTTTTGTTGTTTAAGAGAACATTCTGGATTTCTCAGGGATAATGGCTGACAACTGTTAGTTAGTTAGACAAACTGCAGTAAACTATTAGGAAGAATTACAATTTACATAGCAAAAAAAACCCCAAACAGCAATCTAAATTTTGTTCCTTTAGGTTTTAAATAATAATAATTATAATGATTTATTGCTGAATATGAAACCTTTGTACCTCTTGTGCTGCAACATATACTTAAATTAATATGAAACCAACTTCACCTTTCCTTTCTACTGCCTTTCTCATTTAAAAAGCAAAGATAGTGTTAGAAATCCATCCTAATAACGACATGTTAATTATCATACCCATAGGAATCCTATTTTGGCCCCAGTATCACTGATTTTGTGCAGATCACAAATTAACACTCCCAGATTGCAATTTCTCATCTAGAAGCCTGTTCCTGTGTGTGTGTAGTTTTAAATCAAGACCAAATTCCACTGGGTAACTTTTGCCACAAAGGAATATAGAAACTGGAGAAGGAAACAACTGTCACTTAGCAGCCAACAATTCACAAGCTCAATATTCTGGTTTGCAAATGAGCAAAAATCAGCACATAAAATCAGAGTAAGCTTTTGGGTTGAGAGTTCTTTCATCCTTTCTGATAAAAATGAAGGGAATCATGGAATGGTTTGGGTTGGAAGGGACTTTAAAGCCCCTCCAGTTCATCCCCTACCATGGGCAGGGACACCTTCCATTATCCCAGGCTACTCCAAGCCCTGTCCAACCTGGTCTTGGACACTTCCAGGGATCCAGGGGCAGCCACAGCTGCTCTGGGCACCTGTGCCAGGGCCTCTCCACTCTCCCAGGGAACAATTCCTTCCCCATATCCCATCTAGCCCTGCCCTCTGGCAGTGGGAAACCATTCCCCTTTTCCTGTGACCCCAGACCCTTGTCCCCAGTCCCTCTCCAGCTCTCCTGGAACCCCTTTATGCCCTGGCAGGGGCTCTGAGGTGTCCCTGGAGCCTTCTCTCCTCCAGGTGAACAGTCCCAGCTGTCCCAGCCCGGCTCCAGAGCAGAGGTGCTCCAGCCCACTGATAAATTCTACATCCTAATGTTGGGAGCCCCAGGGCTGGAGGCAGCTCTGCAGGTGGGGTCTCACCTGAAAGGGGCAAAGGGGCAGAATCCCCCCTTCCTTCTGCCCATGGTGTGGGATGAGCTCAGGACACGTTTGGTTTTTGGTCTGTGGGTGCACAAGGCTGGCTCATGTCCAGCCTCTCACCCTCCACACCCTAAAGTCCTTCTCAAACAGTACAGATACAAACAGTATTTATGAGGCAGGCCAATATCAGTCCTCAATCAAATCAACTAATAATTTGCTTATATTCTGTAAGTGATATTTACAATTATTACTAGTATACGGTAGTAATACTATTATTATACTAAGATTGCTTCTAAATTGCTAGTTGCAAGTAATAACAAAATTATTCCAGGAGGAGCAACTCTGTTCTTGGGGAAAGTCCTTGGCTTGTGTACAGACAGAAGCTGGATCTCCTTGATTGAATTATAAGAACACCAGTAGCACTCTGCAGCTCTGAGAGGTGTTTTTTCTGCTTTCCTGCTGCCGAGGGAACGCTCCATCAGATGCTCTGAGGCATACAAATTGCTACACGCTGCAGCAAATGGACCTTGCTCAAAACCTGCCACTGAAAGAAACACTCCAGAGCAGAATGGAAAAATTTAGCTTTGATCAAAGCCTTTAACAGACATCATCTTTAATGTGGTCACTCAGGTGAGCAGAGCTCACATCCTATGATGTATTTGTGCATACCCTGCACACACCTGTGACCCTTGGGTATTTGACACTTCTTTTCCTCCCCTTGCAATTTCAGTCCTAATTTCCTAATCCTCCATCTTATTTTAAAGAGCACACAAACTGCTTCTCAATTGTGTTTTTCCTTTTATTTGAGGGGTATGATGCTTGGAGTATTTTTAGGGGTATTATTATTATTATTTTCTCTCCAGAGAGGATCATAGATATTATCTAGTGTGGATCTCTCCCTGTGTACAGCCTATAACAGTAGTAAGAGTGTAAATTCAACTTCTTCTTACACTGAGAGGAGCCAGCAGTCTTCTGTTTTGTCCTGTTTTATTTGAAAATTAAAACATTATTGCTTAGAAGTCCAGCTCATTCTTGCTTACTGTAATGGCTCTCAGTTCCTACCCAACTCTGTTGGATCCCATCACACCACGGAACACTCCTGAGCACAGATACCTTTTACACACAGATTTTTCTTCTTTCTAACTCTGTATAGCATTGTGCCTTTTTCATTAAGTTTCAGAAAATACATGATTTCTATTCTGACGTTTTGAGGGGACAATATGAACATAAACAACACATATTCTTAATGACACCAAAAGTAATTTAAAACCCTCAGTGAAAAATCTTTCTAGCCAGGAATAGAGGAAACCTGTTATGTGCTGACCTTCACTGATATCCTTTTGAAATATCCAAGTGGTTGCAGCTGCCATGGTTTCTTTTATGAGACAACAACCTTGTCTGATTAAGTGTTAAAAGAACCCTTCTCATTACTGTTGGAAGACAGTATTTCTCCAAGAGTTGTTAATTTAAATGAACATTCAAGTTTCTGTCTTTTAAAGGCTGTTATTTGCTACATCCATTTTCTGAACTTAGAACTGAAGATCCCTTTAACTCCTTTAATCTCCTTGTTAGCCATACCCATCCGTCCTTGCAAGAATCTCACAGGGCAGCAAGGTACACAGTTGGCAATTGGAAACCCACATGTAATCATTAGTTTCAATGTCACATTTTAGCACCCCCAGCTTGAGTGAAAACACAGCTTTTCACTGTTGTCTTTTGAAACTTACTTTAAGTCTGACAACATTGGAAACTGTGATTATACTAAAAAGCATTTAAAAACTTGAAATTAATTTTCAGATATGTATAACAGGGGTGCTAGCCCAGAAATTTCCCAATTAGAAGTGAGTTTCTGAAGGGAACACACAGCCATGGGTGGACAACATGAGGTAGGAGCACATTACACAGACAAACTCACAAAACAGCAGGAGTTTTCCTGGTATTCATCTTACCGCAAATAAGGAAAAAAGAAAGTATCCTGGCACAACACCCACTACTCAATTTAGCATCATCAACACTTTCAGATTCATTCCTACTGACCCACAAAACTTGCTAATACAGACACAGGCATACGAAGTGTTGCAAGTATTGCAAATGTGAGTATCCTCCTCTGCACTACAGCTTATCTTTTTAAAATTAAAAATGGCATGTCTCATCAGGCCACATCAGTCACGAGGAGCGAGCAAGCAGAGAAAAGAAAGCAGAAATGACAGAGCAGCACACAGCTCCTTTGCCTATGTGACACTCAGGGCTCCCAACAGTGCTCAAGTCACAGAGGGCAGGTATTTATCAGGCAGCAGAAAAGTTAAACACCAAGGAAAGAGACTTTTTTCCCCAAGAAGTCTTTGATTCAGGAGGCTGAGCTGAATGAAGGTCACAGTGCACAATCCAGGCCATGGGAGAGAATGGCACAGATGGAATTTGCTCATTAGGGAGCAGCTGATGCAGTAGGATCCCCAGAGTGCCAGCCTGGGCCAGAGCACTGGGAGCCACCGTGGGTGACTAGGGCTGCCAGAGGACCCAGCACAGCACAAAGAGGCTTGGGATGCTGCTCTCCTCTGAGAGGGCAAACACAGGCAGCCAAGTGTGAGAAAACAGGAATAACATGCAGGCGTGTACAGCACATACAGCACAAGTCCATGCACCATGTGCTTGAGTTTGTATTTGCAGCATGTTTGGGTCTAAAAACCTGCACCCTAAGGATTTTTATACTAAAACAATGAGCTTGTGATGCTTTGTCTTGATGGTTTCCTAATAAATTCATAACTAGGTGAAGCACTTTACTGATGACACAGTTCAAACACAGCAGCAACTTCCCTGTAAACTGATGAATCCCCAGTAATGAGTGAATTTTACTTCCACTTCTCCACCGCTTCACAAGAATCAAGCTGTCAAACGAAGACCAAACCTCCAGAAGATGTGCAACTTCCAAGTTATCCAGGCAGCCAGTCATATTCTGGCTTAGGACAAGCCAGCACAAACTCTGGGATGGTTCACAAACAACATGCAATATTTGAACATGTGTGAAAAACTATTTAACATGATGCTTATCTAGCAATTACTTCTCTTCCAACCTTGGAGTGAAAGTGAAGGCAAAACTAAAATGTATTTAATGCCCCTTTTCCTTCCCCAGGACTACTCAAAAAGCTGTTGAGTACATTGTATGAATTCTACAGAATTTAATTTAACTAAACAACAAAATAAAGTAAGATGTGAAGTAAAAAACGGGCACAGAGATGCAAAGTAACAAGTAGTAATGCACACAGGTGAAGAAATGACACCTGCAAGTGCTATGGACTTGCTGTGGAACACTTGGCTTGCAGTACAACATTCCAAATCTGATGGTGCAGACACTGAAAGATCTGAATGATGATGGTGCTACTTCAAACGTACCTACAAGAAATAACTCTGAAAGCAGAAATACTGATAGCATTTGAAGAAACTTACTGAAGCCAAACAGCTGTGCTCCTTGAAAAAGATTTTCCCTTCACTGAGATACACTGAAATATTCAGAATGGCTCAAATTAAATTACAAAATTAATTGAAGTACAAATGCAAATGAAGGAATCATATGCTGATACAGTTACCAGCAATTTGCAAAGCTTCAGCTGTGAGCTGTATATACAGAGAAAATATGTTCTTTGCCTTGTTTTTCTGCTGATGCTCTCACTGCGATTTGTCTTTATATACACATTGTTAAATTTGATCAGTTGCTAAGTAATAAAATCAATTGCATCTTATTTTTTCTACTTAGAATCTCAGAAAGGTTTTAGAAACAGACCTGGTAACAGCACCACTGTGGCCAGCAGAACCAGGGCAGTGCCCATGTCCTGTGCTGGGCACTGCTGAAGCACCTCTCATCATGTGCCCAGCTCTGGGCCCCTGCATTCAACAGGGACATGGAGGGGCTGGAGAGTGTCCAGGGAAGGATTTTTGGAAGGGGCTGTAACACCAGAAGCAGCTGAGGGTGCTCAGAAAAGGAGGCTCAGAGGGGACCTTCTCACTCTCTACAATTCCCTGACAACAGCAGCAGGATGAGAGGACACAGCCTCTTTCCTGTATTAGGTAAAAATTCTAAACTGAAAGGTGCCAGGCAAAGGGTGGAATTGCCATCCCTGGAAATCTTTAAAGATGAGCAGGTGTGCAGCTCCCCTGTCCCATGATATTCCATCACAAGTTATTTTCAACAGCCTCAACTGCAAATTCACAGCTGAGCAACTTTGTACATCCCGAATGATGATGGAAATGCATCGAGCCAGGTGAGGAATTAGTTTGTAGCTTCAAGTGTCTCTGAACACTGGAATTCCTGACTCCATAAAAGTGAGAGTTGGTGTATATTCATCATACAAGTTACCTGGAAAGTGTCACTGATCACTTCAGGAGCTTGTTCTACCTGCCCAAGCCAGCACTGAAACACTGACTGATGGGTCAGTGAATGTTTTTTATTGACTACTACTATTGTACATTCTTCCTGTGACCCCGAGCTCTACAGAACTCTATGGAATATAAAGTAGTGTTTTTTGTCACTATTTCAATTGATAAAAAGTATGTCTTCATGAAAACAACAAAAAAAAAACCAAACTGAAAATCTAAAACAGCTAGAAGGATATTTATGATAACAATGCAGAAATCTAAAGATAGGATATTAAAAAAAAAGAAAAAAAAAAGAAAAAAAAGGAAAAAAAAAGGGTTCAACATTTCTTACTTCACTGGTTTTTGGACTTTCCATTTCAGGATCCAAAATCAATAGTCCAATAAACACCACAAAACCTATGAGACTGAAGTCATCATTCTATGGCCCAAGCATAGATTTTGTTTTGTAATTTCACAGACATTTTGCAACTTGCTGAGAGGTTCATGTTCTTATCATGGAAGAAATAAATTCATCCAGCTAGCTGAATTTCCACCACAGCATATGGATGAAGTACTATTAAATCTGAGCTCAAGAGGAAGGTAATGATTATTTGTAAGACACTAGGCCAGTGATCACCTTCACTAAGCAATGCAGATATGTCAGAAATATGTCCTGAAATATGGGGGGAAGAAGCAGATCTTATATTCAAGCTGCAGTTCACCATGGCACAGAACTCATCACTCTGAGATAAGGCACTGGAATTTTTGATGCTGAGCAGGTTCAGTATCCAAGTGCAATCTCTAATGGCCTTTAGGGGTGTCCATCACTGGAGCTGTGTGGAGCAGTGGAGCTCAGCAGTGGCAAGCAGGCTGGGAGCCACCGTGGTGAATTCCGTGATTCCAAGGGACCTGCACGACTCCTGCTGACCTCGCAGAGTTTTAGGGTTTCAAAGAACCACTGATGGCCACAGAAGCACCTGCAAGAGCAGCATGATTTCTATGGAGAACACTGGAGAAGGGGGTACAAGAGACACTGATGCTGCACCTGAAGTGGCCTCCACCGATGAGCTTTTGCAAGACTAATTATTCCTCACTGTTATTCCATGTGGGAAGTTTTGTTGGTTTGGTTTCTCCAGTTTCTTTAGTGCTTCTGTTTCCTGCAGTTTTAGGAAAAGTCTCCTCCCTTCTCTCCCTGTCTCCCTCAGACTAGAGAGACAACAATCTCACAGAATCATGGAATGGGTCAGGCTGGGAGGGACCACTCGGGCTCCTCTGGCCCCACCTCCCAGCTCAGGCAGGGCCACCCCAGAGCACAGGGACTGGATTGTGTCCAGACCAGTCTGGAATATGCCTGGTGGGGGAGACTCCACAGCATCTCTGGACACTGTTCACTGCTCAGTCACTGCTCAGGGATGAAGTTGTGTCTCATATTCAGCTGGAACTCCTGGGTGTCAGAATTCTCATGTGACATTTTCAACACAGGCACTGACAGCTGCAGTGCTGAGAAAGCTGCTTCCCTCCAAGAGGAAAGGGTTCTGAAGGAAAAGCATCAAAGGTTCCTATAATGCCTCCAGCATGTAAAGATTCAGTGGGATAAATTATGCTGCTTTATAGCACAGAGTAGAAGTCTGGAGAAAGGACAGCTAACCAAAATGCCCACGAAGTCTAGAAATATCATTTTAGTAAGATACCTCAATTTATTGTACAACTATTTTAAGCATCAGTGGGAAAATTTAATAACATCTTACAATAAACCAACAAAAACCCAGACATTTTGAACATTAAACTGTCTGCAACACTCACTCTATGATCTTGATACTATGATTAAGAAGGAAAATACTTAAGTTTAGCACTTTCAAGGGTGAGAACACAAACACCACAAAAGGAAGATCCAGTGAGAATTCAATTTCCCTACGCAATTTGCTGCAGCAAGATCACCAAAGTCCAACACTTCCAGTAAAAACTGAAAGCTATTCCTGCATAACCAAAGACAAAACCACCTCCATGGGAATCACCTGAACATCTGCAAGGTTTTGAAGCAGGACATGAGAGCCACAATTTGCATTTACAAGAAAAAAAAGGTGCCTTTGCCTTACTTTGATGTGCTAAGTGAAAAGTTAACAAGACAGTCACTTCAAAGATACCTTATTTCACTGAAGGATCTTCAATTATGCTCTCCACTGGACAAGGATTTCTCATCCCAGCATTTTCAAGTTATTGGGTGGCACAACTTGAAAGCCATCTGTGCTCAGAAAAACCACAGAGCCCTTTGTGTTAAAAAAAAACCCAATTACAAAAACCACGTTGCCCATGGAATATATCCTGTAATACATGTTCCTCCTCCTCTATTTAATGCACTCCTCTGGATCTGTAGGCTTCTTTAGAAAATAGGCCACTTGTTTTTACTACTGGTGTTGCAGTTTATTTCATGGTTATTTAAAAGTGGTGGATGTGCCACCTGGGGACAAGGTTCAGTGGGGGCCTTGGCAGTGCTGTGGTAAGAGTTGGAGTGATGATCCTTAAGGCCTTTTGGAACCTAAAAGAGTCAATGATTCTATTTAAAACTTATAAAATACAGTCAATTTTACCCCTACAGACTGAGTAGAGCATAGAAACCATGTGCTACATGTTTTACACTATTTTTTTTTTCTCCTGTGGTCAGGGAAGCCAAGGGAACCCATGGTCCAGTTTTAAGGAGTCACAGGAAAAGTCTGAAAATTACAGTTTTGGGAAAGGGAAAGCAGAGTTACAGAACTGTACCCTAAGGCACAAACACTAAGAAGTGACATCAATCTCATTTTTTAATTTGTAAAGAACACAAAATGTTAAAAGCAGGCTCTGGAAGGTCTTTTTTAAAAAAACAGAACAGCCCAAATTCCGAGTTTGGCATGCTGAGTTCTGCTACACACTACACCCATAAATCACATATCTCACAAGTAAATACTGTGGCTTTTCACTTAAAAAGCTATTTTTCACCCAAGTGGAAATTCTGAAATTATTCATTCAGATTGAAACGTAGGTTTTCAGATGGGCTTTTCTTGAGGAAACATTAAGAGTATTTTAGAATCAGAGAATAATTAAGGTTGGAAAAGCCTTTTAATATCATCAAGCCTAACCACCAAACCAGCACCACCATGTTCATCACTAAACCATGTCTCCAGGTGCCACTTCCATGTGTTTTTGACCACTTCAAAGGATGGGGATGCCAGAACAGCCCTGGAAGCCCCTTCCAACACTTTACAAAATGAAAATTATTTTCCCCAATATCCGATCTAAATCACATTACAGCTCATCTAATAATTATTTACAAAATTAACAGAATAAAAAAGATTTAAGTAAACTTCAAAATAAAATTACTGAATTTTGATTAAAAGGAAGCTGTATTACTAATTACTGCTTTAGCCTTTTGTGTGCCTTTACTCACACAAGTAAGTAAATACAAGGAGATAATTTGTTCTTCTAAAACAAAAGGGGATTTGTTCTCATCTTTTCAGGATTCTTTTACATTCCAGACTTCCTTAAAAACAAAACCCAAGAGACTAAGCCTGATCTTTACAGCAACACATTTTTCCTGGAAGCAATTTCTACAGTCTTAGATACTATAGTGGGAAAGGTAAAAATGTTCTCTGTGTCTTTTTTTAAAATCTCCCATTTTTCATGCAGCACGTATTTTTTTTTTACTCCAGAAAGTGAGGAAAACTTGTAAAGAAGTTTGTAAGAAAACCAGGTGTAAAAATAAAACAAATTTCACCTGCTCTTCAATGGGCTATTTTTCATTTTCTGCACTATGTACTAATGTAAGTCTGCATGCTGTAATTTAACTAGCAACAAGTTTTACATCAATCTGACAGCCTTATTGGCCTCTGTGGAAAAGGGAAACAAAGAGGAGGTAGCTAATATGATGTATTCAAGCTTCTGCATCTCTCCCCTGTCTTTTCAAGCTTCATCTTCATGTTGAAAGGGCCTCAGGACTTGTAAAAAAAAAACTAGTTAACTCTTCATAGCTTATCACTCATTAATTGTGTCCATTCAAAAGCCATTTTTAAATTAGTCAAGTTCTTAATCAAATGCTCTGGTTTTTAAAAAACTAGTAGAATGACCAGGATAGCAGGTTCTCTTCCTCATGTAATCTCATTTTGCTCTGCTCTGATAGTAACAAAACAAGTGCAAACCTGATAAAAGAAAATGGGCAAGGGAACTTTCTGATCACAGACTAGCTTCTTTATTCATTTGTATAAACAGACAACAGCTGTTGCATTGACTGTTACAGGCAAACTCAGATTTAATGCTACAGTTGTTTTCTGCTGGCAGCTAAGTAACTAAAAAAAGGCATTTCTGTTGCCAAGAAAAAGAACCTCACCTCGGGGTCACTGTAAAGTGCAAGCCTAAAAGTGAAAACCTGTATAAATTCACTGTCTTGGGGTTAGCTACCAGGCAAAGAGGTTACTTGATTTACCACCTCCAGCCAGTAGTCTTTAAATAGCAACAGTTTCCCCAGAATTGCTAAAGCAAGGAGTTTTTAACATGAAAAATTACAAAAATCACAATTATTAGTATCCTTAGCAGATTGTTTCTCTAGTTCTGTCTCTCAGTTCAATCAAGCCAACAAGTCTTTGGGATGTATTACAACTTTCACAGATACTATGTCACACACCGGGATAGCACAGACCAGCCAAGGCCAGATTAAATTCCCAGCTCACCTCTGGAATGATCAGGATCTCCACAGCTGTTCATCATCAGATACATTTTCATGGCCTCAGTTCATTCAGGAGTTCTAACATTTATTTTTATTTTACTTCCAAAGAAACAGAGCATACTAGTTACACATACAAGAGGAGGAAAGCTATGTCTAAAATATGACAATCCCAGAAATGAAAACAAAAAGCTATTTTCAGGCTAATAGTAAGAGATGCTCTGAAATCACATTCACAAAAGCTAAGTAGAAGTCTTAGCCAGCTAAAGATGAGATACAAAATACAACCTTAATTCCTTTAACTGAGTGGTGCAGGAAAACAAACTATAAGCACAAATATAAGAGCTGTTGTGAATTGTCATAGCTCCATTAATTTTCACTTTCCACCTGTAAATGTTCTTACCCTGATGCTTAGATATGAATATCTGTTTTGTCTCTCTTCTACTGAATTTTAAGTAGCTGTGCTGCTAGTTCAGGCATTAAAGTTAATGTAAATTTACTTATTCTCATTTGATATGTGAAAAATGAGTGTAAACTTCTATACTACAATGCCAATCTGTTTGGGGCTTGTTTGCTTTTTAAAAAATATAACTATAATGTAACACTGCAAATTCCTGAGCTCTCCTTTCTTCTTACAAATAGAAGAGGCACCACCTGAATTTCATACTCCACTGGCAAACCCTGATTCCACACAGGGAATATGTGGTTTTCAATTGGTGGGTTATGAGGTAATTAAGCAAAAATGGTGAACCTTCAACTTTCCAGTTCATCATTAAGAAAGCTTTACTGAAGATTATGTCAAAGAGAATAAGATGATCAACATTAATTTGATTACTAAAACCTTGTTATTTAGAAGAAATGTGAAGCAGCCACACAGCCTGTAACAGATTGATGAAAAATATAACAAGCTGAGTGTTACTGCTTTAAAAAAAAACCTGTTAGAGTGAAAAATGATCCCACCACTCTACTCTCACAGAGGAAAATAAAATACATCTCCCCCCTCTTCACCACAGTGCCTGCAGTGTGCAAATGAAAATGTGCCACCCATGCAGTGTCCAAAGAACAAAAAAGTCATTTTTAAAAATTAAAACTCATTACTGATCATAACCAAGTGTACTCTTTCCATTTAGTCTTAATAAAATACTACTGTCCCTAACACCTGAAAGTATTGGCAAAGCATGCTCTGCTCCAAGAGCCACATGACCTCTGTGCTGTGTGGCTGCTGCCAGGACTGGGTGTCTCAGGGACAATGGGAACAGTTCCCCACAGCAGCTCAGAGGCTTCCAGAGCTGGATACACCTTCAGGGAACTCCAGAAACCTCTGTTGCATGAGCTTTGTCTAATCTCCTGCTGAGCCTCTGCAAACAGCCACAATACAAGAATGACCAGTCTTTTATGTTTGCTTTCAGCATGCCTCTTGTTGGTTTAATTTCATCCCTTCTAGATCTTCTGTTAGAAGAGACAGCAAAAAAGGATCAAACCAATTCTTCCCCACAAATAACCACCAACAAAACCAAACCAACCAAACAAAAACAACAACAAAAAAATCTAATCAAAACAAAACCACCACTGAAAAACCCCCAACCCTTCTTCACTCCTCCCAATGAATTCTATAGCCACTTATTCCAGGCTGAAAACCCCTGGCTAACTTGATTATTTCATATAAAGCAACATTTGACCAGCCCTGTTGCCCCTCTCTATGGACAGCTTATCAAGCCAATGGATTGTCCTTCAGGTGTGAAGACCAGAATTGTAAAAATTAATTCCAGCTGTTGGCAAAAAGTATCCAGTGATGTTACTGCTTTATCCTCTACTCCTTTATTTAAAATTCTTAATGTTTGATTTACATTTCTTTACCACCATTAAGTGTTGAGCTGATGTTGTCACATAGCCTCTTATCACAATCTCAAAAACATTATTCTGAGCAGCAATGGCCAGCTCAGAGTTGCTACTTGAAGTCCTGAAGTATTGAGGAAATATTAAGGAAGATATTATGCATCACAATTATTAACTAAGCTGTTTCAGCTCCATTTTTTGAGTCAATAGGAGCTGATCTTGGTGACTCAGTATTATTCCTTTCATCCATTTATTCCATACTCCCAAACCACATAATCTCCAAGGAGACATTTAGATTTGAGACAGATCTTCTGCTAAATCCCTCACAAGGAAGGACTCCTGTGTGAGAACTATATGGACACAGGTAAAAGTAATTACCTTATTACAACCAAATTATGCATTTATTAGGAAGGGTGGTGAGGCCCTGGCATAGGCTGCCCAGAGAAGCTGTGGCTACCCCACCCCTGGACATGTCTAAGGATGGGGCTTGGAGAAACCTGGGATACTGAAGGTGTCCCTGTCCAGAATGTGGGACTGGATAAGCTCTAAGGCCATGTTCCTTGCCTGATTACCTATATATTATATCCAGTATTGGCTTTCTTGTTCTTAAGTCACCTTGCCAGCTTCCCAAAGCCATGGGCACAGTCTGCCTGCACAAGCAGGGTTTGCAATTGCTTCCCATTCACAGATCTCTGTGCAATTTAATTGCAGCAGCTGTATTTTATTACTAGTTTATTATCATCTTCATTTTAACAATTACACCTAAAATCCATTAAAGTGTATTTGAAAAGAGAAAAGAAAACCTATGAGGTATTACTGATAATGGTTTAAATATCTACAGTGCCTTAATAGCATTAAAAATCCCAATAAAAAGGACATTAAAGACTAAGTTCTTGGCCTTATCTTATTAAAAAGATTAGACAAATGCTGCACAGATAGAAAACGAAAGAGATATTTATGCAAGGATATGTGAAAAAGTCTCACAGCCACAAGATTGAGAAATTAAATTTGAAGGGAGAGAGTAGAGGTGTTTGAAAAACATGAAAGCATAAAGAAAAAAATACTGGGAACAGAACAGCTAGGAAAACTTTCTGGAGAACTAGAAGAAATTAAGGTAGACTCCCAGCTACGTTAGAGGGGTCTCAACAGCTTTATAGATGAAAAGAGAGTGAAACCACTCACTGATAACTTGAAGCAAACAAAAATTCTACTCCAGGGAGCCCAATGGAGTCAGATAAAGATGATCCCATCAGGAGTGGAGCAGCCCCTTACTGGTGACAGCAAGGAAGGCAATTAAATAATCAAAGTGTGACTTGGAAAATGCAGGACTCCTTTCTGTGCACAGCTGAAGGCAGTGAGAGCTAGAAAGAATCTAAATGGAAGGCAGGATAAAAATGACACTGGGGACAGCCATTGTAGATGATGGGAGAGATAATGGTGACACTACAGTTGGAGCAGAAGAATTCATAACTGAACATGTCTAGATAACAAACATCACTGACTGTGGATGGTAATATGCTGAAGGTGGGATAAGAAATGAGGGACACAAGAGAGTTTTCCAGGGGAGATATAGAGCTTTGCTTTGCCTTTGTTATCACAAGCTGTCAGGCCAGAAGTGCTGGAGGTGCGAGATGAAATACACGCCTGAACAGAGGCAAACAAACCCTGGGCTGACAGATTTGCAACTCATCTGCATAAAAATAGCACCTGGCCATGTCTGAGGAGAGGAGGTCACCCAGTGATCTGATTCACAGAAAAAAGACAGTCAAAAGCAACACAGCATTCCTACAAACTACAGGAAGGAGCGTGGAAAATATCTACAAAAATGATGATGCAAGGAGCTGGGATGGTAACTGCAGAGACAGGGCACTGCAATAACAAAGGAGTGCAAACTATGACAGAAGGGTGAAGGACTGACCAGTGTTACCTATGAGAAAGCATGTGGCAAAGGCTGTAATCTTTGATCAAAAAACATATTTTAGGCTTGCTGAAGTGGTTTTCTCTTGTTAAAAACAGAAGGAAACCAGACTATGGTGCACTTTGGAGTAAATTTGAGGGACACTAGATATTTTTAGACCGTATTAATATAGAGGGGATGTCAAAAAAAAAGGAGAAATGTGGACTAAGAGTAGTCACAGTGAGAAAAGAAAGTAGCTGGACAGGATGAAAAGATGGATCTGTGCAGTGAGTGGCTAAACCTTAAAGAAAACTAGCAGCCAGAGCTGTTACTGAGAAGAGACAGGAGAAAGAAATCTCCTCCAGTGAGCTGTAAAAGAAAATAGATGCAGAGGGAGACCCTGGCACTCAGCTGGGTTTGGCAGGCTGATGGAAACACATAAAGCATAAATGAAGTACTTGACTGTGAAGGAAGAATAACAAAAATTGAAATGAAGGGATTAGGGAGCTTGTATGTTGGGAATACAAACTCACCTGCATAAGGAAAACAGACGTGCTGGAACAACAGCGCCAGTCAGGAGTTTGGGGGAAAAGGGCTACACAGCAGGAGGAAAGGAGCTAAAATCAGAGTCAACAGTAGAAAATACAGATTAAAGGTACTGGGCAAGGTGAAGCAGAAGGAACTATGAGACACCCTGAAATTAAAAAAGATTAGTGAGTCACTAAAAGATACTCTATACATTATAAATTAGGAAGAGGAATAATTCTGAGGAAATGTTAACCATGAAGAGAAATAAAAGTCCCTCTGTGCAAGCAGGTGAAACCACAAAAGAATCTACTGTATATAAAAAATCCAAATTATAATGTGAACAAGGAAGGTTAGAGCAAAGTAGTCAAGGAACCAAGATGAGGGACTAAGGACTCATACTGAAGCCAAAAACTGGGGGGGTCCTCAGATGATGCCCCAGGTGCCCTCTGGAGATGTACATCAAGATCTGTACATCAAATAATGGGGGAGAGCCCAAGAACAGCCCCAAGTCAGACTGGCTCTCACTTCATCAGCCTGCAAGAGGCAAGATGATCAATGTCACTCCCTAAAGAGTCTTATTTGTCCTTAGGAATATGCAGGAACTCGTGTGTTAGCCATGGCATGGCTGATGGAAGTCATTTCCCTTCCTGCTCAAATCCCACATCCCGTCCTGGACTGCAAAATGAGTGAAATGTGTACTGTTTGTCTCAAACTCATTCTGCTTGGAATAATGAACCTGGAACTTACAGGTGCTTTCCAATCCCAGAATGGCTTGGGTTGGAAGGAACCTTAAAGGCCATCCCATTCCATCCCTGCCATGGGCAGGGACACCTCCCACTATCCCAGGCTGCTCCAAGCCCTGTCCTGCCTGGCCTTGGACACTTCCAGGGATCCAGGGGCAGCCACAGCTGCTCTGGGCACCTGTGCCAGGGCCTCAGCACTCTCACAGTCAGGAATTCCTGCCCAATATCCCATCTAACCCTGCCAACTGGAAGCTGTTACCCCTTGTTCTAACACTACAGTCCCTGCAGAGGATGTATATCCTCATAACCAAAGCTAGATTTATTACAATAGCACTTCAAGTCTTAGAGAAGGAATGCAGCATTGCAAATCAGAAAGCCTGAAGCTCAAGATCCTTCAGCCATTCTCCTGAATGTCTTTTGTGATTTACTAGTCCAAATTCCCAAACCACATGGGGCCACAATGCATCCTTACTGAGTTACCTACAAATTTTCTTGAGGAACAGCCCCCTAAAAATCAATAATCCCTATGAAGTAAGAGGCTACTCAGGCTGAAAAGGAGCCAAATAATATTGCAGTACCTGAATTAGTGTCCTACTGCAATACCCTCACACCAATGGGACACCAAATAAAGTTAAAGAACAAACATGGCTTGAAATACCTGATTGCTTGTAATTCCAACCTGAAACCCATCAGGTTAGAGATAGGTCTTGTGGAGCAATTCAGGGAAAACTTTCTATTACTGGTTCTAAAATGGAATTGGAATTGAAAGATAACTTCTCTATCACACTTTGCTTACTTGGTAACAAACAATCTCTCTTACCATCATATATTTTTTTAAAAAATTTAAATTAACCTCTTGGAAGATTTGCTATAAGCTGATACACTATTTTTATTTCCTCCAAGACTAAAATAAAAAAAATATCTCTTGGATTTTTCTCCCATTTCACGAAATGGACAGAGATCACCCCTGAGTTCCACAAACAGCAGCATTTAAAAGGAATGATGAATAGCTTGATACATAAAAATTTAATCAAAAAACAGAAGCTGTAGATTTACACTGGTGTAAATGAACCTCATCAGTTGCTCCCAGAATTGTTGTTTAAATCACTTAGCTATAGAGCAAGACCATACTAATCTACATGAACAAGAAGGAGAATAATTGAGGTCTTGGTGGCTGTTTAAACTGTATTTACAGCTGTTCTGCATGACTAGAGTAGTACAAAACAACCGGTGCATGCCAGCTAATCTGACTCATTTATTCCTTCTGTATTTTGACCACTGCAATTTGTTTCACAACATTTGTGCTTGAATATAATTCTATAGTGAATGTGGTATAGAATTCTCCATCAAGTCAATTAAGTCATCTGGAATCTGAGCCCTTGTTACAGCATCCTGCTGGGGAGCAGTGGGAGGAGAGGGCACACTTCCTCTAAGGATTAGCAAGGGACAGGCACACAAAGATCAGCAGCTCCTGGAGGTTTCTTCCAACTTCTAAAGGTATCATTTCCTTCAAGTCAAGTCTGCTTTCCCTCCAGGATCCTGGTTTTCTACAGTATTTGTGGTCTGCTTACTTGGAATAAAAACTGCCGTGAATCCACCAGATAATCTGGTTTCTTCCTTTTTATTACAGCATGGTGCTCTATATTTAAAATCAGTTTAGTGCTGGCTGCCTTCTGTTCACCAGCAGGGCTTTTTCTCTGAGACTACTATTAAACTCAGTAAAGCAGTTGGCTCCAAGAACACATGGGAACAGAGCACCAAGCATTACCTCTCTCTGTGTCTCTTTGAAGTCCACTGGAGCAATCAGCACTACTAACTCGTGTTTGTTCTGCTCTGAAGCCAGACTGGGACACTTGAAGGTGTCCAGCCTGGAAAAGAGAAGACTCTGGGGAGAATTAGAGCCCTTCCAGTGTCTCAAGGGGCTTCTGGGGAGCTGGAAAGGGACTTTGGCAACAGATGCAGGCACAGGACATGGGGAATAGCTTCCCACTTGCAGAGGAAGTGCCAGGTTCTCTGGCATATTGAGAAGAAATTCCCCCCTATGAGGGTAGTGAGGCCCTGGCACAGGGTGCCCAGAGAAACTGTGGCTGCCCCATCCCTGGAAGTGTTCCAGGCCAGGTTGGATGGGCTTGGAACAACCTGGGATAGTGGAAGGTGTCCCTGCCCAGGGCAGGTCTCTCTAGGGTCCCTTCTATGACTTTACTGCTGTTTTCTGCTCAGTATCAACTGCCCTGCAAAGGCCCCACTGCAGCGCCAGAGCAAGGAAGGACATGATTGTTACACCAAACTATGCCAAAGTTTTTTTCTAATTTCTGTAAGAGCAGAAGTCATAAGACTTACCTGGATAGAGGTGGCAAAAAATTTCCATCACATTTAAACTCTTTGAGGTGAAAAATGGAAATGTATCACTATGAAAAAGGAATCTTTCCAAAATGCTTTGGGTATTAAGTGATCAAGCACATTCAGGTAAATTACTTCCATCTCTTATAAAAAATGGTATAGATGACTGAACCTTTTCCTCCCCTGCCCAAATGCACACTACAGCTCTTTAAGGAAGTACAATGAAATCAGAGGGAAGCTGCAAAATTAAATAAACCAAATGACATAAATGAAATTATATACTACAATTAACCTTGCTGAAAGTTATCACACACCTTGTAAAAAAACTCCTGGTTTTAATTTCAATGATTTGGAAATTGTTTTGTTAAAATACCAATGCTCCATTTAACAAGAAATTACTAACTTATTTGGGAAGCAGCTAGAGATTTTTTCAAAGCAGGCTTTATTATTGATTAATGGGAAGTTCTGCTCACAACTGATGTGATAATACAGTCCTGAGACTCAGCTACTGGCAAACTGCAGCGTGAAGACAAACACTGCATCCTAATGGCTTCAAAAGGAAGGAGTATTCTCATAAATGTGATCACAGGATCAGGGCCTACAACGCTACCAGTTGTTTTCAGTGAAGTAGTACAGCATTTCTCATGGCTGCATCATGTATAATGGCATTCTAGATTTATATTTTAATAAAGTTGTATGTTAATTAATCTTTCATTGTGCATTTTTTCCTTCCTTTCCCCCTTCTAACTCCCTTCTTTAAAAATTCATGGCTTTATTCTTCACATATTCTAAGCAGCTCTGCAGTCAAAGTTTTATAATTATTAGCAAACAGTGACTAGAGATGTCTTCTGGTTTAAGTACAGCATAAAGCCAGGCAGTTTCAGATGCTATCTTATGGCAGAGAGTATGAAAAAAAAGAAGACTTTTAAATACACACAAGTATATATAAATGGAAATTCTGGGGATTAAAGCTCCTGGGTTGGTGACCTGCACAAGCAGCTCAGTCTGTATCAGAGATGCAAATCCTGGGCAACAGCTGTGCTACTCTGGGGGGTTTTCAGTAGCAGCTCTATAGCAGAAATTAAACCCCAAGGATATTTAAAGGCATCTGTGGATACACTTGGCAGAGGGGCAGTGGCAGTACCCATATGGCTCCCCATAGATCTGGCAGCACCAGCTTTTCCTACACTAACACCTCCCATGCCCAGCTCTCCTCAGTTCTGCACCAAACAAGTCTGCAAAAACCCTCTAGAGGGAACTTGACTTACACTCCCCCAGGGTTTGTGGGGTATTTCACACACTCCTCTTGCACTAAGCAGTGGAGGGAGCACAGTGAGCCCTCACCAGCTGCAGCCCAGCTTAGCCCTGACCACTTCAAACACCAAGTGCAATTTGTTTTGGTGCCTGCTGGAAAAGAAGTGATTTCTCATCTTCTTTTGTTCCAGAGACCTTTACAGTAGGCCAGTAATTTCTTCCAACTTTAGTTTAATTGTAACTGGAGCTAAAGGTAACTGAGAACCTAATCCACAGGCTTTAATAAAACTGGGGTCTTTGAGGTTGTGCTGCTGGTAAAGCACTACTTACCAATTTAAGCAAGTTCCACATGGAGGTGATAAATCAGAGTTTTGTGGGCTAGACTATCACTTGACAGCTGCAAAGATTTCACTTTCAAAATATAATCATTTAGGTGTAACACCAACATATGTTTCCTGGTAACTAAGCAAGAATTATGAGGAGATGAGTCAAAAAAGCTGCACAATTAAATAACTCACCTCCTTAACAGAAGAGACAGGGAGGTGGAAAGAGAAAAGCCCATTATTAATAGTTTTTGTAGGTACATTAGAACAGCAAGCAGAAACTGCTGAGCCATTTTAAGTCTGCAAATGAAAAGAATTAAAATTTAAAAATCACCATTACTCTCAGGTTATTATTTTGCCGACTCCTGTAGGTTGCTGAAGAGCAATAAACCACTGCCAAAGCATTTCAGCAAAGTGTAAAGTCTAAACTGTAATAGCCACACTGAACATTAATGTGGACATATTTAACTCAAGATGCCTTTTGACCCTCCTTCACTTTTAGTCCATTGAGATCTCCAGGTTCTGGCAGGCACTACAGATACATCCCATTAATTGTTCAGATCATGACATATTGCAATAATAATAATTCTCTGTCCTCCCTCCAACATCCCCCCTGCCATTTCAATGAGCTCTTAGGAAAGTTCTTATGAAATATGCACTAATCTTTTCTTCTCTCTTTTCTAATTGCTTTTAAAAATGTGAAGTGGTTTAATTTTAAGCATATACACAATAGAAAATATTATCTGGATGTCAAGGTGAAACCACAGCTTTCCAGAGAATGGAGAGACATTGTACAAGACTGGAACAGATGAGTCCATTCTCTCTGGTATCCAGAGCTCCATGTAACCTCTTGCTTCCAATGGCATATAAGCAACTTTCCAGCAAAGAAATTCCATAGTTTACTGACACCTTTGACATTTCTTGCCTATTTTCTCCAGCCTGGAATTGCATGGCTTACATGGAGAGAATCCATGGTGTCTCTGCTGGGATGAGAAGATCAGCATGGAGCCATGGACAAGGCCTTTACTGCCTTATACAAACAAAAAAGGAAAAATAGCCCAGAGGGTTATAATGCCTTTGACCAGTAATGTTGTTGCATCTTTAATCACTCAACACTTATCCAGTTGGGTGTTGAAAACTTTCAAGGATAGAGACAGGTTCTCCAGACATTCTGGCCTAGTGCTTGGCTGCCCTAGAGGGTGTAAAAGGTCTCTTATAATCTTTGACCTCCAAATACAGAGATGTTCTTCATGGCCTGTGTTACGGAATCCTTTAACACAAAAACATATGAATGATTTTTCTCCAGTTCACAAGCCAAAATATACATTGTTGGCTGGGACCTCAAGACCCAGGTTCCAGTTACTTCCATACAGGTTTCAAAGGGAAAAAATTCATGCTCAAGAGCAGAATATAAGAGGAAATTGCTAACTCTATTTGACATTAACATCACAATTACAGTTCATGCACTGTAGCTAGTCAATTCTCTCAGCTAAATTACTTCATCTTATTTACTAATCATCTGGAGTAGGATTCAGGATTTTATGATGATGGTAAAATGGAGATACAAGTGTGTCATTAACTTTGCCTCCATTTCCACATGCTTTTGATGAAGCGTGCTCGACCATGGAGGAAAAAATGAACTTAGAAAAAGACTTGATTAAAAAAACCTAGGCATTAAATTACTAAATGACAACAGAAAAAAATAATAATAAAAAAGAAAAAACTAGATGGATTTATAAAATAAATACTTGCAAGGTTCATAATGCTACCCTTTCATGGATATTTTATTTCCTATACTTCATGGAAAAGTTTGAACATTTTACATTAAACACACATAGTGCAGAGAATAGCTAAAAAGGAAGCCCAAAAGAGGAAAGGGTGCCTGTCTGAGTTGGAAAAGTTAAGGCTGTGCTGACATGCAGTTCTCTAAGATGGCCCCCTCCTCAAATGTCTCATTGCTCCCTGTAAGCACCATCCATGTGTCTTGTACACCTGGATTCCCCTCACTGAGCACAATCTCTGCCCCTTTAATTTCCCTGTGATACATCTCCACAATCCTGCCTTTGTATTGCTCCCAATTCTATCTGTGTCAGGCTTTCACTCACTTTGAAAAAACGTGAAGAAAATGAGTTAAGAACGTCAATACAAATTTATGAAGGTGGCACTGCAATGTCAAATCAAGAATATGGTATCAAGATGAAATACAACAGTGTAGGGATAACTGTACCAAGCTGACAGCACAAAGTCAAAATGGAGCAATGTCACTGCACATCTACTGAAACAACATTCATCTGTCAAAACAAAATCATGTCATTAAACGTTAAAGGATAGCTTAAATAAACTGAAACACATAACTACTTGTTCAGATTTGCAAATTCCACCCACACTATCTTCCCAGCAGGGAAAAAATAGAAATGTTTGGCAGATGGCAGCAAGTAAGATGGGATGTAATACTACAAACCCAGTTAGACTGGGAGCAGAAAAGCATGAGAGTGCAAGGAAACTTCCAAGTGAGGACCAACAACCAGAGGTCAGAGAGTTAAAGTGATCACCAAGGAATGACCCCAGCAGGAGCAGGGACTATTCACACAGGAGCAAGTTCAGCCATCAACTCATTTTCAGCTCTTCACTTTCATGCAACTGAGGCAGACAAAAGGCTAGGAGAATTGGCCTTGTTCAGCCTGGAAAAGAGAAGCTTTGTGTTGATGTAACTGTGGCCTTCCAGTACCTGAAGGGAACCTGCAAGACAGATGGGGAGAGACTTTGGACAAGAGCCTGGAGTCAAAGGACAAGGGGAATGGCTTCAAACTGACAGAGGGCAGGGTTAGATGGGATATTGGGAAGAAATTCCCTGTGAGGACCTGGCACAGCTTGCCCAGAGAAGCTGTGGCTGCCCCATCCCTGGAAGTGTCCAAGGCCAAGGTGGATGGGGCTTGGAGCAACTTGGGATGGTGGAAGGTGTCCCTGCCATGGCAGAGGGTGAAACATGATGAGTTTTAAGGTCCCATCCAACCCAGGCCATTCCATGGCTAAATGCTGCCATCTTAATATTTTCTGACTTGTTACAGTTCAGTCCCAAACATGCCTTATCTTTCCTTCTTTTCCTGAACAGCATCATCTTCACTCACTATGAAGTGGGCACTGTGTAGCCCCCACCAATATGTCTTAAGAAAGCACTCACAGCTGCAGACTTGCACTAATCCTATTCCTGGGAATAAGGTCATCATTAAACAAAATGTCAATCACTACTTTAAAGTTGTGTCTTGAACTCAAGACTGCTAATTGTAAACTGCACACAGCTAAACATGCAGCTGCTTTTGAGAATTAATAGATTATTTGATGTCATAAGAGCAGATACCAAAAAACCACGTTTAAGGTAGCTTTCCTAATGCTAACAGCTATATCCATCAACACATCTTCAGATCTTCAAAAGTGGAGATGAAATTACTGATACTAGGAGCGTATGTGCAGAAACAAATGCATTAATCAAATTCTTTGAAAGGAGTGATTTTGTGTGTGAGTGTCTAGGTTTCTAGTGAATTAGAAAATAAAATAATACAAATGTGGAAAATGCATTCTCTCTGCCCCCCACCCTCCCCAATAGCTTTAGTATAGAAGGGAACTATGGATCAGTGGAAAACTATAAATAAAATAATCACACTTAAGGAAAAGATTTCTTATTAATAAAGGGAGAAAAAGAAACAAAATATCACACATCATTAAAGAATGCCTAACATTGGTGCCTACGCCAGTCTTCAGGAAACCAGTGCAAACATCCATGCATGTTTCTAGCCAGGAAGAGCTTGTACTGCAATGCATTCTCTTTCATTTATCACTTTCCTGAAATAACTTGATGGCAAACTAGGTTTTTCTTTTCTATTTAAAAACCCTAAAATATAGGGAGAGGAAAATAACTCAAATCAGGAGAACAAAAAGTCATTCTGCTTTTCTCTGAGGCAGCCCCATGCACAGAAGTCACTGACTGCCACATTCCCTGAGACATTGGCTGCTGTGTTAAATGTAGGAACACCTGAGATGAATGTGAGCTGTGTAGTTTTGCTGCAGAGCACAGCAGTTAACCAAGCACAACCCTTACCCCCTGTACATGGCCCTGGTTTCAGATTGCAGGTGTTGAGGACTCACACAAACACCTGCACTACTCAGCTGTGGAAGTGTTACTGATTTTGTTCTGGTCAATATTTGACTGGATTCTCAACCTGAGACCATGAAGACACAGCAGGAATTGCATTTATACCCTCATACAACCTTTCAGAGTAGTGAATGGTAATTTAAGAGCATCTATGAAGTGAATAAGGCTGAAGTCCTTTTCTGAGGCACCACAAAACCAAGGTTCTCCACAGCACTAGAGATTAGCACTCAGCCTACTTCCTTTCATCAAAACTTCAGAGATTTGAAGTGGAAGTAAAGTCTAATTTGGATTCTCACTTTGGAGGGGTTGTTTTCTCAAGCAGCACTGATATGAATCACACTATGTTCCTTTAATAAGGCAGTATTATTCTTTCCTCCCTCCATCCAAAAGAATCAAGTTAATGGAAAATTAATTAGCATATTCTAACAGGGAGTAGTTAAAACCTCCCGGTCAGGTAAGAAAAGGTGTACAAATGGAATATTTTACAAGCACAAATTCATACATCCTCTGTCAACTGAACCATGAGCACAGAAGCAAACAAGAGGTTTTTCTCAGGCTAACTGTTACTTTAATTATTTTGGTGATGAAACATCACAGGGGATAATTTATTACATGAATTTTTTCAGACAATAATTGACCAACTGCTATACAAAACAAAAGACAAGGTAACTTATTTTATAAAATGTGGGGATTTTTCTTCTTCCTTTATAATCCTTTCTTCTCAAGTAACAATATTCAGCTCTCACCCAACTTGCTACCTGATTTTGAGACCAACAGGAACTGGCAGGAGAGCTTGTTAAACAGGGATGAGGTTTTCACCAAAAAAGCACAGAAAACACTTCCCTGATGTGGAAATAGTAACAATGCACATACACAGACACATGCTGTTGAGACCCAGAAATCCTGTTTTCACATGCCCTTTCTGATAGCGAGGATAGCAAAGCCACAAGCTTGGCTCCAAACACATTCCTTTGCTTTGGCTGAAGTCAGGGTTATTATCCAGCCTGTTCCTCCTACTAATCCAAACTTAGCTCCCAGGGCATGCCATGTCCTAAGCCTGTTCACTGTGCTGGATCTCCAGGCTCCAGGAAGTATTCATGACAATCACCACTTTGAGCAGAGGATGACTATAGAGTTCAGAGACTTCGTATGACACAGGACCAGAAGCTTCCCCCTGCTGGTACCAATCTTTCCTGAGAGGAAAGTGCAGTTCCCTCCACCATGGCCTGCATCTTCTAGGGCTGGATTTTGGTGCACAGAATTCTTGATATTAAATTCCTATTATGAAAAATGGTAATAATAAGTTTTCAGAATCGTTGGCTCCCAAAGCTAAAACTGCCCATAAATTTTAGTGCTGCACCAGATGCTAATACATACATTCACTTTATCTAAACCATTACTTATTAAATACTCTGGCTGGAAAGATTTCGCTATATTTGCCAGTTCAAGGATACAAGATGTCAGATTAACCAAGCAGCTCTGATTCATGCAGAGGCTTTGCAGTTTGCCATGATATGACAATATGAAACAGCTTTTTAATACCTTAAAGTTACATATTACTTAAATATTTCCCATGTGAAGCAAGCACAAATGGAATCAGGCTACTACTTAGACTCGGGAAGATATTTGTAATTAGGGTCTGCTTAAAGATGTATCAAAACTACCTCAAGCTGCCCTGTCTGCTGTTTTATTTCTCTATGTCAGACTGTGGATGGCCCAGTTATACCAGTAGCCCAGTTTGCAAGGAGTTGGGAAGTAAGAAAGAGCCCCCATCTTCAGGTTCTGAAAAGACACAAAAGACAGTGCAGAGAGAAGGAAGAGGCAGCAGCAAGATGAACATTGTGTGCATAATAAGCAATTCCCCCAGTGCTACCAACAGAGCTACTGAGAGGAATTACGATGAGCTCTTCCACACATGCCAAAAGCTAAGCACTGAAAGAAAAGAAAATGGCTCTCCTTTAAAAAGGAATGCTCACATTTGCTGAGAGAAAATGTATTTTTACATTTTATCCCAGCGTCTCCAAGTCTAAACACAACATGGAAGCAATATCAGTTCAGCAAAGTGCTGATGAAAGACAGGAAAAACCCTTAATGGATTTTCAGCTCTTTCTCCCTACCTTGCCCACATGGTTCCTCAGTGCTATGCCTACCTGCTGAATCACTCTGGGGTCAGTCTGCACTTCCACACCAGCTCAGCTAGCTTTTACTTCACAGTGAGTTCCATGAACTTGGATTCCTTCTCAGAAAAAGTTTGTCTAAAATGCTGAAATACTGACATCCTTCACAGATCATAATTTCACTTTATTTTTTAACTCCAAGCTGCATGTTAATGGTGTCACCACACAAATCACAACTACCACAACTCCACTTGAGAAACAGGGAAGAGCGTTGAATTTATATTCCTGTATTGCAAATCATTCAAACAGTTTAACTCCAGATCCAACAGCAGTAGGCTCTCTTTTCCACTGTTGAAGAAAAAGTATGATTATGAAACTCTAGAGAATTTTTTCTAAGATAATGGCCACTCTAATATTTATAATTGTTTGTACAGTAAATATTTGTTCATATGAACGTTTCCATTGACCCAAGTCAAACTGTCACTTCCCAAATTCATTTACCAATGTGCCCAGCCCAAATTCACATTTGGCTGACTTTGAATGTAGATGTTTGTACACAGTCTCCCTCTTGAGGCAGGTGTGCTGTTGAAGCAAGCCTGAGCTTCTGGATTACTATGTATTCCTCATGAAAAAAGATTGGCAAGGAAGGAGGAAAGGACCCTCCAGGGAGGGCCTCAGCCGTGCCCAGACCTGCCCCAGTGATGGGAAGTGCTGGAAGGACCCCCAGGCCATGGAGATGGGCAGTGGGGTGGCACCAAGGGGGGCGGAAAGAAAGAGGCTTGTGTGCTGTTGCCAATTGATAAACCAACTGCAAACTCAGTACTTCCAAAGGAGGCAGACAGCTAATTGAATAGACCACTACCACAACTCCAGTGCATATTCATGTTGTATTCACACTGCACACTGAAAAAATGCTGCCACCCACTCCCAAGGTGCCACTGTGCTTCATCTGCCTCACTGCAATGCTTTGGGTTGGAAGAGTCCTTAAGGATCATCCCATTCCAAACCCTGCCATGGGCAGGGACATCTTCCACTAGTCCAGGTTGCTCCAAGCCCCATCCAAACTGGCCTTGGATGTCAAGTATTATTTATTTAAATCCTGGGATTTCTCCTGAACAATTAATACAGGGGCAATGGAGGACTGGTCAGCCCCAAGGTCTCCTGCATAGTTCACAAACAAGTCAAAAATATCTTTAGGGAAGCTTATATCACAATAAGCCACCTGCTAAATAGCCCATACAACACAATAACTGACTTCAGCTATCGATAACGTGGTATTAAAAAGGCTTAAACTAGAGCAGGTTTTTTCCCTTGTACTTGATACAAGAAAAACAATTAAATTACTCTGCTCTTAATAAAGAACATCTGCACATTTTGTTATTATGACTGATAGAAGCCTTTCATTTAAAGTGTTACTGCTTCTCCTCTCATTAAGATCAAGTTCAGACTCTGCAGAACTGCCAGCTCTGTAAAATGCTTTACGCAAGGGAGGAAACAAAACATGGGAGGCCAACTGTTCATAATATAATGTCTTCACATTGTGCTTCAGCTGTCTACAATAATTAGAAGAGCTTTGATATGTATCTCACATTTGAGTGACTTGCTTTCAGTTCTACAGTGGTGTGAACAACTACATAGATATGAAAAGTGCAAGTCAGTTATGATCATTTAAAAATGTGTTAACTGCTGTAAAAAAGTAGCCTGTGGTTTATTTCTCACATGAAGTGTTGGGGTGTTGATATTTAAAATTACAGCCTGAAGTTATCAGAAATCCAACTGAAACCATTTTCTTGGCTGGGTGATTTATCTTGGACTACATAGAAATGATTCTAGCCTGAGTATCAGTGACCTTAAGCTAACACCCAGTTTAAAAACTACAATGCAATATGGTGAGTTACCATCACTTCAACCACATCATGGCTTTCTTCAGCAAACCACAGAAAGGTTCCTGAGAAATGCAAACAGGCTGGGGTTATTCTCTGCTGGGTGTGCAAGAGGAGTGGAAGCTGGAATCATTACGGGTTGGGTTCCAGTGCTCACCTGAGCCCAAGCACTATTTATGAGATGTCAGATCTCCAGGAGCACTGGTAGGAAGCCATGCACTCCATTATCTGCCATGTCTGGTTATCACAGAGCAACTCTGGCCAAAATCTGACACAGCAACACAAAACACACAATCTGACACCAGCTATATCCCATTCATGTTTATTCTCCAGATTTCAACTGCACACTCAACACAGAAGAGCACACTAAGACTGTCCATGCTCAGACACTCAGCAATTCAGCTGAAATGCCAGCATTTGAGAGACAGAATTTAAACAATGGACATATAATATGGTTGAGTGGGACTTGGAGCAACCTGCTCTAATGGAAATTGTCCCTGCCCTTGTGGAAACAAAGTGGTCTTTGAGGTCCCTTCCAACCCAAACCAGTCTGTGATACTATACATTGGAAGTAGGTACAGTTTTGAAAGAAATTAAATGACAAATACATTTTAAAGCAAACATTCTAGTGTTAAAGGAGATTTTCTTCTCTTATTACTTGCTTTGAAGAAATGGGACCCAAGTGAGTAAAGCACAGTGGATCTGGGAGATGCTGCTCCAAAGAGCTCAGAGCTTTAGGCACTGAATTCTCTGTGCCTGCTAGAAACCCTGGTGAGAATTTAATGATGTTTGCATATTCCACTGGAAGATAACTTAAGGTAATGTCAATACAGAACTGAGACACCTTTCAAAGATCATGCAAATGGTCACGAAACTCATTAATAATCTTTTAAAGTCTAGTAAAACTCTCTATATTTTAAGTGATTAAAAAGTGAGTAAGAACTTGGTTTTGCAACACCTCAGAAATCAATTAGCTTGCAAGGAGATTATGTCAATGACAAATATGGTTAATATATTTAATTTAGCCTACAGATTATCTCTTTGTACTCTTATATAAAAATGGCCATAAAAAGGAACCCAAACACTGTGAGAAATGTACCCACATGTACCAGACATTATTTTGAACATTGAAACCTTCAAACCTGGACTTGAAAAAGTATGGTGGCAGAGGCACAGTTTTGTCAAAGTAAATTATGCCCTCAGAGTGAAGGCACTGAGAGGTCACAGGACTGACTGACAGCATGTTGGCAGCAGGGTCAGGAACAGCAGCCAGAGCCTTGAATCCTTGTTGGGGACATCAACCCCTGGAACACTATCATTTCACAATACTGAATGAGATATTTTTAATTAACAATTCTACACTGAATTAGCAGAGTATTTAGGAGCAAAAATCTACAAAGATTTAACATTTTGAATTGTTAAGTTGTCCTTCATGCCTGCACTACCTGTTGCCACTCTCTGTTCTCCTTGGCTGTACTTTGCCAGCTCTTTTTGCTTCAGCAATAAGTAAACATGAAGAGGCTGAAGTGCACAGACAGCAACACTCTAAGAACAGCCAGGAGAGCTTACAAATAAAGAAGCAGAGCTAGAAATAAACCATTGAAAGAAAACCTAAACCCCTTGTGCAGGCAGTAGAACAATGCCCAGACAGAGCTTCTACAAATATTTGTTGGTGTCAGCATCACACTTAGCTTGAAATACTCAGTTTATTAATTCTCTTGTAAGCTAAGTGTATTTGTGCACACGGGGACAACTCCATGGGCTTAATGACCTCAGCAAGCCTGGCTTATAGGCAAGCTCCAGGCCAGCACTGGTTTAGGGCTCTCACTGTCAGGTTTGCAAAGGGAACATGTCTTCCTGCCTCACTGCCTGCTTTAATGGGGCAATAACACCAGCAGGGTCTTATCAGGCTTCATAACACAAAGATTATTCCCTTACTAAATCAGTGCTGTCCTGGCATTAGCATCCTGGTTACACCACTAAAGAACACATTTATCCTTTCAAATCAGAGAAACACAGCCCATCAACATACCAGTTATGTATTAAATATTGCACGTGGGCTAGATACCAACAAACACACTTTTAAGAGCTGTTAAATAGGAAGCAAAATGAAAATAAAAGAGTAACAATATCTGAGACAAATTATGGCTCATAGCAACAGATCCTTACTCTTATTTTATGACTTTAACCCACATAAGCCCACATTCTTGATCTTGCAAACTTGCTCCTCTCCAATCCTGCCCTGCCCAAGCACAACCACCAAGCTCACCCTGTTCCTTGAGAGGCCCCTTTTTCTTCAGCTGATCCTTAGGGGCTTGGAGCAACTTGGTTGAGTGGACTCAGACTATTCTAAGTATTCCAAGGTCCACAATGCACCACAAAAACAGCTGGTGAAAATACTGAATAGAGAGGAATTATCTTTGACATGTTAAGACAGGTAAGAAAACAGTAAATCCCTCAAATGTAATACAGATACACAGCTGATGGGTCCATGGCTTCAGCATAACTCAGGGTGTTCTCCCAGCTCTTTCTAGATATTCCTTATGCCAGAATCAGCCACTACTTCGTGGGAACATTGCAGCCCCATTTCTACTTTTCCACCTCAACTCCTCCTTGCACATAAACCTTGTTTTGTATAAGACCTGTACAGGAAATCAGGGTCAGAGTACTCTCCTGTGTTAAAACAAATGAAATGCATTTGTCTGGGCTAATTTTAATTTCCATCAGCCTTCAGACCCAGTTCACAGCACAGCTGTATGAAACAAGTGTGAGAGCAGCGAACAGGCTGGAAAAAGGGACTGAGAAAAAAGCAAGAGGTCTGTTCCTTCTGGCAGCAACACCAGTTAATGCCTCCCTAAAGTGCCCCCATGCACAGGAATCCTCATGTAATGCTCAAAGTTTTTGCTTCTTTGTATTTTATATTTTTAGCTAATTTACTTTGTTAGTTTGGATTTTTGAAAGATCAACTGCTTATTTTTTTTTCCCCCAAAGCTCTTCCTTATGTCATTCTGCCTTTGAACAATGAAATAGGCATACAAGAAGAGAGAAGAGGAGAGAACACTTTCCAAGATAGGAAATATTTGCAGTTCTACATTACAACAATGAGATTGAGGCCATTTAATTCACCCCACCTGCTTTCTTTGAGATGTTCATTCTTGCAGGGAGGAGAATTTGCACAGATAACAGGCTTTCAGAAGATTTCTGGCTACACTAATAATTCTAAAATTTCCTCAAACAGAAAATTTGATGTACATGTTTCATGGGACATAAAAGAGATGCTCTTCATATATTGTCTTCCAGAAATAAAAATTAATAAAAGCACTGAGAAAATAGCTGTGAGATCTGAGAGTGAGGGTCAAAAAAACACCCAGACACTGAAGACTCAATCCAGCATCAAATCACTGTATCTGATGTTGTCCCATCACAACAACACAGAAGGGTAAATAGATTATTGCTGTTCAATCTGTTTTCTGAAAATTGCTTCCCTCCACAGCTTTTGTACTATCTTTTTAGCACCAAATTTTTAGGGGTCTTGTGTCACTGGAAAACTGGGTATTCTAAAGTTTCTTGTTTTTTTGCAGCAGGGCATTTCAGAAACAGGCCTGAAAGCTGGAAAGGGCACCTGGATTTGCAGGTGTCCTGGTGTCACCCACCACCACCAAAGGATCATCCCTGGGGCAGAAATTACCCATTTCACATAAGAGCTGGGCATGACTTTGTCCTGCTAAAAAGCAGATTCTGTACAGCCAGCACTATGCTGCCAAATTATTACAAGTAAATCAACTGCAAATAAATGTCTTTGTGACCCTTCCAGTTGAAGTGTGTACCAAGCCATGTAACAGTATTAAAATGTAAGTTAAATTCATCACAGAGAAAGAAATAAAACATTTTCTATTCTCAAGTGTGATCCTGTGGAAAGCTGCTGCTTGGAAAGTGACTTTCCAGTAAATCAACCTGTCAAAATTCAGAACTGTTTTTGTTTTTTTTTCAGAGAATAGTTTTGCACCAAGACACCCATATTTCCCTTCCAGTATAAATATATTTTCTATAATATTCTATGCATGCAAGATGCCAGGAATTATGGAGCCCAGTAAAGCTGATCAATAAACTCTTACCTTAGGCGTGGTTTGGACTTGCATGACCCAGGGCAAAGCCGTTATATCAAAAATGAAAACAAACCCCATGATTTCTAACACAGGATGCTTTTAGCAGAAACAGATTGAACTCAACCAAGTGCTCACATGTGGACAGCAAAAATACCAAGTGAACTCTCCCCACACATGTAAAGGCCAAGAGCAGGGAGCTGAAGAACAAGCATCCCTCCTGCAGTGCAGCAGGCTTAGCTCTGATTTAGCTTCTGCTCAAGCACTTTTTCCTTCCCTGCAGGAGGATAGCAGGTAATTGCTGTCCATGTAATAATTAACAAACCCACTCTTTCCTGTTTTTCATCAACACATAAAAAGACCAAAGGAGATACAGCTCCTGGAGCAGCCACTGCAGATGACACTTTATTTAGTGGTGGCACTAAGGAGGATGAAAACCCCTGTGCAGGCACAGGAAGGCCCTGACAGGCTGGATTATCCCTCTCCTTCCCACACCTTTCTCACCCCAGCCTAACCCAACAGGTTCTTTGGAGCAATCTGTTTGGAGATACTTCTCTCTATCCCAGCCCTGGCAGCAATGGGGGTTCCACAAAACCTATTCCTACTCAATGAGCTTTGCTCCCTCAGCCCTATCTCATTTCTCCAGAATACACCTCCCAGCAGCCAACACTACACAAGGATTTTACCTGCACCCCTTTTGGAGCTCTCATGAATTTGTTTCATATTTCAGTTAAACCTCTCACACCTTCCTCTAAGGCTGCTTTCTGGGTATAAAAGATAGTGTGCTGGATTCCAAAAATTCTGGCTGAGTGATGTCTCATCATCATGTAGCTACAGCTCCCGATAAATATATTTTTTTCCCTAGGAGATTTTGAGTTATAATAATATTTGGCTCTTACATACTACTTTACATCTTGAAAGCACTGTACAAACATGTACCTAATTGGTTTTCCCAATTTCTCCAAGAAAAAAAAATCTACAAGGAATTAAGGTTATCAGTAATCATTATCCTATTTTAGTTGTGAAATCCTGATGGCCTACTTGGCCCTGAGCATGAAGAAAAATATATCTGCTTCAAGGACTTAACAATCTGAACTGTGAAGAACTTGTTGAAGAACTGCCAAAAGCACACACTGACAGCAGAATTCAGCCTCCCTCTATTTCAGATGAAATCAAAAACCAAAGTCAATTTTCTGATGGAAAAATCAAGTCATTTCCACACTAAAGCAAAAAATGTAATCCCCAGACCTGAAAGTTTGTAGTGGAACAGCAGGACCATTGGGTGCTTTACTTCACATGACATGCACCCGTTAAGGGAACAGAGTAAATGCATAAATCCAATTTAAAAAAGAAAAAAAAAATCAAATCCATCTAACAAGGAAGAAAAACCTTATCCAAGATCCTGAACAATCAAGCATCAAAATAACCAAGGTTCTCTGATAGTTTTATTTAGAAATGTGGTGATTGTTTTTATTTTATTTTTCTAACAATTCCTAATGCAACATAAGGGCATTTCACTAGTTCTATCACAAGACTTTCTCCTGGGGTTGGATAAGAGACAAATACTGCACCTCTCAGCAATCTTTAATGCAGTTACTGCATGCTCACTAAATTAGACACCACAGTTTCAAGAATCCATTTAAAACCAGGTAAATAATTCTCAAACTTGCAGGCATAATTTGAGACATTTGGGTGTCAGAGTTAAAATTCATACTCTGCTTTGTTTGCTAAACTTTATAAATTGAAATGAGTTGTGCTGTTCACAGAAGCAGCATTAAGTGTCAGACCTCCTCTCTGTATGAGGAATGTAACACCAGAGGAAAAAGAATGGAATATCCTTCCTGGAAAAGGCAATATTCCAGCCTCAGGTAGGCAAGAGGGATGGAGAAGAAATACCATTTACAGGCAGATGAGTTGCAGAGCTGCACATCAGGGTGGAATCCTCCCACTCTAGGAAGTCAATGAATGATCTCTTTGGGACACATCCCTGAAAATGTTCAGCTGAACATTCCAGAACAGATTCCCAGAGCTCAGCACAAACAAAATTTCCAGAAGCTAATTAGAAGTCCTAATAAAAAAAACAAACCAAAACAAAACAAAACAACATAACAAAAAACCCCACAACCCAGCTTTATTACCATTTCTTGTCTTCTCACCTCTGCTGATATTTGAATGTTGGTGATTTCAAGTGAAAGCTAACCTGAAGACACAAAGTCAGATGAATGGCACATAGCTGAGTATCCCACACCCTTCCTGGGAGGATTTGCCAGTGACAACAAGGTGGGATTAATTTATGAATTGCAGCCTGTGCTGCTCTGATACCTATCCCAATCACTGGGACAAATGCATTCCAACATATCACTTTAATATCTAGAGTGAACACAGCCTTGGGGGAGTAAGAAAATAGAGAAAAGATTATGTGTGCTTAGGAGGTCAAGCAGGACCAGTAAACACCAGAAGTGTGTTTTTTAAGCCACCATCCCTGGAGGGATTTAAAGGTGTACAGGCATGGCACTCAGAGACATGGTTTAGTGGTGGGTTTGGCAGCATTGGGTTAACAGTTGGACTTGATCTTAAGGGTCTTTTTCCAACCAAAATGATTCTACAATTCAACAATTCTGTATTTTTTGAAAATAAAAAAGCCCTGAGTCATCAGAAAAAAACCTGCAAAATAATGGAAACTTTGAAATGAGATATAGCAGCCTCCTAGAGCACAGAGTCCTAAGGCACACCAGTTTTATCTGAAGGCAAATTTCCCAGCAGTTATCATAATTCACCATCTCTTGCAAACACATTTGTACATTCTTCTCCTATGTTCAAAATGTTGCAAGATGTTACAGATTGAAATAGCTTAAGCTGATATTTAAAAATTGATTATTAAATATTTCTTAATGAAACCACTGAGCTTTTAAATTTGTTCTGCTCTACCTCTTCTGAAACACATACTGGAAACAAAACAACATAACTAAAACACCAAGTTAGCTTAAAACAGCAATTGTCACTTTCCTTCATATGACAGATTCACTTATGCACAAACAACTGATGTGTTCTCAAAGTAAAATAGCACTTAAGAAAATAGCAGGACAACCCTTGTACACAGAAAGTAATTTGAGATAAGCACAGGCAACTATTGCAAAGAAAATGGTAACAGTTTAATAAATATTCCTTTCAGATGTTTCCTACTTATTTTCATTTTGTTTCAGTTTTCCTGCTTCTTTTCATTTTGTAGCTTGAATATGGTTATTCACTACTAAAGAATTTAATTTAAACATTACTACTGGATTAATTCAAAAGAACCAACCCTAGAATTACTTGTGAAGAGAGTTAACACAAAAATTCAAGGGATACCAATTCTTTTGTTGTGTATGAATCATCACACAAGCTGAGCCAAATTAAAAATACTACTTCAAGTGGTTTGACTTTGATCTCAGTTAAACCAGCTTGGGCTCAGACATGGAATTTCGTTGAGAAAAAACTTCCACTTTCAATACCGAGTTCAATGGACCTCTGGGATGTAGGGTGTTGATCCCATTATATTCTTATGTGATCTACAGAGAGGGTTTTGCAGGCATTATTTTAATTACTGAAAGTTGGAAGCCATAGAAAATTTCCTGTGGAAGCCAATGAAGAGGAAAAATTCCCCTCTTCTCATAGCCTAGGAAAGGGATTGTAGGAGACAAAGAGGCCTCCTCTTGACAGGAGAGATTTAGGAAGAAATGAAACCAGTGAATTGGCCTAGCTTCAGGTTTATCACTCTATCAGTGACCTTCCAAAGGACACAGCAGGGAGGGTGGGTTGGCAGTTCTCTTTTCTGCTCCTGCCATTCCCTTTCCCACACTGCTTGGCTGCAGCTCCATAATGCCAGTGGAACGTCTTGCCAACCAGAAGGAACTTCAGCAGCTTTGCAGCTTTCATCAGGAGCCAGATAACCTTCCTCTCTCAATCCACAATGATGGTGAAATTGGATCCCAAGATGATGGCCTTGGGCATAAGTTCATAGAAAGGGTAAAATGAAATAATTTTGTCTTCAGAAAAGGGGACTAAACCCACCCCTCTATTGTAGACTGCAGAGAAAAGCCAGTGTTTTCCACCCCGTGGAGCATATCAGCCTTCCAGTTTCAGGTGCAAGGTAGCAGCAGAGGATTCTCACACTCCTTATGATACCAACCCCTTCTGCTCCCTACATCTTAACACAGCACTGCAGGGCAGGTGTCTGAAATTCTTTCTTGTGTTTTTAATCCAGGCCAAAACAACAGACCTCGATTTAGAAGCCTTCCTAAGTCTCATAATACCCTGTCTGATAACTGAACAGGAAACCTCAGCCACCACAGACTAAATCAGCACTGCAAACCAAGATTTGGTATTAAAGAGGGCCAGAAACCTCTCTCTTCCACTTAGCAACCATCTTCTCCAACTGCACATTGCAGAGTAGTGACTGATCCTTCAAACTTGGGCATTTTCTGCACTGTGGCTTTTAACATCACTAATGCCTGCTCCCTCTTAACATGGTGAAAGGAATGACAGAATGATGGAGAGGTTTGGGGTTTGAGAAGGAAAAAAGTAGAGGTGGCATGACAAAGCCCTTGGGGTGTTTGTGACCCTTGTAAGGTCATGTCCCCATTGATGTCCAGTTCCATAGAAAAATTCCAAGTCATGTGGGCTGGACAACCACTCCTCTTTGAAAGGATCCATTTTCCTTGAGATTTCCTCATGACATGACTGAGGCAGATCCATGCAGGTGTGGAAACCAGACTTTCTGCTGGAAGGGTTAACTCTGCCTTCAGCAGAAGTGTGATGATTTACATCAACTTCAAACCTGCAGCCACAGTTAAGGGCTGTTTTTCCTATTTGTTACAAAAAAATAAAAAACAGAGAGAGACAGAAAATCACACCCTGCTTCTTAAAATTCAGTATGCAATACATCTACTTGGACACAGACTCAGGCTTTTGTTTCCCCAAACAATAATAGTTTAAAACATTCCAGCTAAACCAAGCAGATACATTGGCACATACTGGTCATAACTTCTAGTTCCTCCTCAGTATGTTCTCTTGGTATTGTTTGTTTCTCCTAACTCATTATTTCAGAACTAAAATAATGTTGGAAACCCTTCTGAATATAGCAAGCACCCTTTGCTGCATCTGTACAGCACAAGATATTTTAAATAACAGCAACACACTTTTGTTAAACATGAAGAAATCCTTCAGTTCAGAAGAGGAGGTATCTCAGTTGATCAAGGAGGCAGAGGAGTAAGCAAATCCATCTGGGTCTAAAAGGAATTTAATCTGATTTCTTCAGTCCTACCATTTTCTGCATATAGACTATGCAGACTACACAGAAACATTTACACTTAAGGCTACTGTGGACATATGGCTCTGGGGATCTAAAATGCAGGCTGGCACCTCAGCTTTATCCCAGGAAGGCAGCTCCATGCAGAAACTGTTTTTTCAAGGCAGTTCTGAGAAGGGAAGCAAAGGATATTTCTGTTGCTGCTATACTTGGATCCACCATCACATTCAAAGAAATAACAAAGGACATGGCATTCCCATTTCTTGTGGAGAAGCCTACCTCTCCTAGACATTTTCCAAGCATTAATACATGCCCTTGGGAGTGTGGATACAGGCACATAAAAATGTAACTCCTGTGACATTAAGAAATAAACCAAAAAATGCTCCCAGCTTTTATTTAGTGTGTAAGACACATTACTTGAGGGTATATATGGCAGACAGAGCTAAGAAAATAGCTCATTCATTATTTAAATTGGGGAATGGACTCAGAGAGGTTTTATTGATGTTCAAAGAAGTGAAAAGCCAGAATCTTCTTACGCAGACTATATCTGTCTAAATCCTGTTTACAGCATAGACATTTGACAACACTTTTGAAATTCTAAATTATTTCCATAGTGTAGCAGTACTTTGGGTAATTTTTTTTCCCCTTATGTATTAAAAGCAATCATGAAAATATTCTTCCAAGGTCACTTTACCCAATTCCTCATATAAGATAAAATGACAAGTCCATTAATCATTGTAACAGTGAAGTATTGTAAAGTATAACTTGAGCTCAGTACCAACAGCTTGCAGTGAATCATCTTCAATCAATTAACAGATTACCTTAATTCAACAAAATCCAATACCTGCATTTTCCTGATTAATACCTTTTATACATCTAGAGTTCTGGTAATTATATAGAGAAATTAAAGATGGATTGTACATTTGTGGATACAGAACGTGAGGGCAGAAATCTCCCTTAAAGAGAGAATTGCTGTAGCCTGAGCTGTGCATATCATATACAAAATTAGGGTTCCTGATTCACCTGGAGTCATTGTGGCCTAACTGATACCAGAATAAAAGGCCTGTCATCAAGATTTCTAAAATACACACATGTTGGGGCAGGTATTAGCATGTCCTCACAGGTTTCTGTCTGGAATAGGGCATTCCAGTGCAAACATCCCTGCATCTCTGCTGACCTGCCCAGCAGTCCAATGGGATTCATTTGGAGGTACCAATTTTAGCAGAAACTGCTAAAATTCAACCCAATGGGCAGCTGCCTCCACCAGCTCAGGACAGATGATGGGTTCTGCCACACAAACTGAGCACTCACAAGCATTTTGGGCTGAGAAAGAGCTAGAGCCTCCCACTGGAGTAAGTGCTGCCCTTTGCAGCCAGTTGTGTGCCAAACCCTTCCAAGGGCTAAGGATGAACCTGACTGCTGCCCAGGAAAGGAAACAACAGCTGTAAATTGCCCAAGGAAATGCTGATTAGCCCAGTCTGAAGATGGCATGATGAGAGCTGAAAGCATTCAAGTGTTTAGGGCAGGAGAGCCAGAAGCAAGATGAACACATGGAAAAGGAAACTCCAGGCAACAGGAGAAGAGAGGGAGCTGGCAGAGAGCAGGAGGGGAGCACTCAGAGCTGCCTGTGCTGGAGGATTGTCCTGCAGCAACAGAGCCCTGACTCAAATTGAGAGGACTTCCTTCTGTGGATTGTGATTCAATCCCACTGCACTGAAATTAAGAAAAAATTCAGCAGCACTCAGAGAATGATCCAGCAGACTGGAAATAACAGTTCTGCCTGACACTGAACCTTTCAATGCTGGGCAGCAGTGGGAGCTGGGACACTGGGAAAACACATCTATGATGGCAGTGCTAACTGTAAAGGCTGGGGCCTGTTTTAAACTTGATTATACAACCAGGGACTCTGCTTTGGCAGTTTGGAACCCAGAGCAGCTGCAGTGTAAAGGATTCACAGTAGGCTGCCTAAAAAAACAGGCACCAATCAAACACTTATCCTGATTTAAAGTTCACACTGCTGGTATTCAAATCCTCCTCTGCCACAAAGGCTTCCTTCAGTGCACCCAATCCAGCAATCACTGGAGGTGTGGCAGTTGTATTTCTAGTCCTCTCTGACTGGTGGCCATACATTTAACTGGTGAAAGCATGGTTATTTGAAACTATACACCAAAATACACAAAAATTTCTACAGACTGAACACACGGATGGCTAAAAAGACCTGGGGAAACTCCAGCTTGTACACCTCAGGTATTTCACTGCAAAATACCTTTGGTGTTACAAAGATTCAGAACAGAAGCCAGCTTCAAGATAACATTAACATGGACAGGAGTTTGAATTTACCAGAAAAAAATCGAACTAGAGACTCAGACAACAAATTTCAGTGAAATTCTGAAGTTAATGAGAAGGACAAAACCAAGGTTATACAGTGTATTACAGAAATTATTTTCTCCTCTCTCATGCACGCAAATGTTTTTCTTTGGCAAGTAACTGATTTCCAAGTAAACACAGTCTACCAAAATAAACAGAATTTTTCTAATTGATTAGACTTTCAGATTTTCCACATTTTCCTACCCCAGCAAAACCCACATTAATAAGGCAATGTACTATCAAAATAGCAGTATCAATATTAATAACATGAAAATGAAAAGGAAACTTAATGTTCTAAACTCATAGAATTATCTAATAGGTAAGTAAATTTCTATTAACCCACTTTAATGAAGATATTATACACTCATTTTCCTTGGATCACAATCCTAATTACTGCATGCGTGGGTGAGCCCTGGAATTATTTTTAATAGACATTAGTATATGTATTGGCTCTCCACAGGCAATAGCATACTAATAAAAAAGCCACCTTCCATCAGAAGAAAAAGAAAAATAGAGATAGAAGCTATTGAAACATAACAAAGCAACTCTGAAGACAGAATTTAACAGGACTTAAATCTAATTCTTTTTTTCTATGCCCCTTGGGAATATTGCCATCACCAACCTTTTCTAATTTAGCTACCAAAGTGTCAAAATGCCATGCTTGGCAAATGCTACTCATATGACAGGCTTTTGAGCCACTCCTGATGCTTGGAAAATACATCATTTTTTCAGTTTCTGAGGAGCTTTATATACTTACAAAGCGAGACAACTGCAAGGCAGTTGGTAAAATATGACATCAGTTTCTTTAACACCTGCAAAGCAACTCTGACAAGATCTTACAGGAACATTTTATGCCTCTAAGTCTTCTGTTGAAACAGCTGCCAAGAGGAGTAGGTGATTAAAGAGCCATTATTCACATTATTACTATTTAAAGGAAAGCCAGCAGGAATTACAGCACTAAACCCCTCAGCAGTGTATATATAACAGACTGCTATCATTATATACATAGGATGTGGCAGTGAGTCAACTGTGTATCAAGCAGTATATACAGAATATACATTTACACACATATGGAAGCACAGAGGTGTAAACAGTGACAGCAAAAGTCTTCCAGCTTGGGAATGCTGCTGGCTTCAAAGGCACAGGAGCAGCAGGCATGACTGACCTCATACCAGAGGTGAAAGGGGATACAAGAAAAAACCCCAAAGCAAGTGGCAGCCTGTCTTTCCTTCCCATGTTCCCTCTGGTTTACACAGGAACACTCCACACAGATAATAGGGGGATGTTTTTCCAAGGGCAGTCAGGAGTGTGGAGTGGAAGGCATGCAGACAGGCTCACAGGTCTGGCAGAATAAGCCATCTAAGGCTTCAGCCCCAGTGACACTGGCACAGCCGTTCCACCTCTTCTACCCTGACTTGTGTCAACTCGCTCAGTGTGTGCTGAGCTGTGGTCTCTGAAAGCACAGTTTATTTCCAGGCTCTCCAAAATCAGATTTAACGCTTATCCATCACACTTTCAACATCTTTTAGAACTTCTTTAAAGAGCTCAGATACTTAACTCTCTGGATCCCAATTTTTAAGTCATTAAGTACAGCTTACACCTAGTTTATTCTCACATAAAAGCAAAACCAATCTGTGTTAAAGAAACTTAACTGTTAAAACATAGACTTAAGAATAAACAACATTGACTTTAAAACATTGCAGTTGTACAACATGTCATATGGGACCCAAGACCAATGTCTCCAGTCCATAGATGACCACCAAACTGATCAAAGGAATGGAGCAGCTCTCCCCTGAGGAAAGGCTGAGAGACTGGGACTGTTCAGACTGGGGCAGAAAAGGCTTTGAGATGAACTGATTGGGATCTCCCAGTGCCTAAAAGGAGCCCACAGGAAAAATGGAGACAGGACTATTTACAAAGGTCTGGAGTGACAGGACAAGGAGGAATAGGAGTTCTTCCCTGTGAGGGTGTTGAGGCCTGGCACAGTTTCCCAGAGAAGCTGTGGCTGCCCCTGGATCCCTGGAAGTGTCCAGGGCCAGGCTGGACAGAGCTTGAGCAGCCTGGGAGAGTGGAAGGTGTCCCTGTGAGCTTTAAGATCCCTTCTAACCCAAACCATTACTTTGTAATTATATAACAGGTAGATAATAAGATGAAAATTACTTTTAAAAGCCTGTAAGTCAAGCATAATTTTTGATATGACCAGAAAATCTAGTTGAGAAATATATAAGAGCAGAAACAAGTCTCTAAGTCTCCCAGCTCCTCACCTTCCAAGTAGACTGTACCCCACATTTTCACTATGTTTGTGAGTTAGAACTCTTCTAACATCAGCCCCCATTTACTTCTCCAGTACCACATTACAAGAGCCTTGCAATTTTAGGGACTGTTTTGTTAGATGCAGATTAGTTTACATGTGGGTAATTTATCATTTAATTACTCAGTAATAATTGGAAAAAGATCAAATGGTTTCTTCCTTTATAGATCAGGAAATTAATGGTTATTTCTATGGTAATTTGTCAAGGCACAGCTGGAAGAATTAGGCAACTATTCAGCTAAAGTGCACATAATCATTTTAGCATTAACATCATTTGAGTGATACAAGTATTTCTGCAATTATACACAGCTCCAAGAGCTCTCACCCCTCATCTACAAGGACCTAAGCGAGTACACAGTTTTTAAGATGTCCCAGTGGGCACCTGCAGAGAGAGGAGGGGTTAGCACTTCAGCAAAATAGAAAATAAGTAAAACTAATCCTGTCACAGCATTACATGATTGCTTTTGAAAATTGAACCTGCAGTTCTGCAGAAAGGGAAGAAGGTCAGACTGCAGAACTGATGAGCTGTGGGGGCTCAAGTGCACCTCAGGCTCCAGTGTGGGATCAGTAGATCCTGCCCAGTGGGAGGGTTTTTTTCCTACCACACATAAGTCTTGACAGGAAAGCTTTCTGACTACTCATGTTTGTGACAAATGTATTTGGCAGAAAGATAAATTCTATTAGTTCCTCCTTTAGTTCATTTTATATTCTTTTTTTTTTCTTAACTGCACTGTCTACTTAGCAGAACAGATTTAAGAATAGGTGTATTTGTTTTCTCTGCTGTGCCAAAGACAAATGTATGCAAACAACAAGAAGTTGCCTTCATACCTTAAATAAATAAAAAAGAAGAAAGACAACACCTGAATCATGAAAACTATAAACACAAACTGAATGCAAGATTCCAAACTAGCCACATAAATCCAGGAAAGTCAGCTCAGTTCTGCCCAGTCCACAAACACACAGGTCAAAAACCATAAAAACCATACTGTCAAATCTACTATCACACTTCCTCATACATCCATGCATAATATATGGCTTTTATAGTCATAGGTTTGATTAATTTTAAAACTATTTTCTCGAAAGCTGAAGATTATTAGTCATGTTTTTCATGCAACAATATTCACAGCATTCCACTATGATCAGGTGAGAATGGCTGCATATTCAAATTCAGTTTTACAGGAGTAGACTCACAGCACCAAACCTGGGACTTTGCACTTGCAGAGAATTCAGTAAAGTCCTGCAGAAGGTCAGCCTTTGGACTCTTAAGTTGTCCTGGAATGCTGACACATTCAAACTCCACCTAAATACATTATTTACAACTTTATACTACTGTAAGTAGTGAGATGCAGAATTCACCAGGAGTATCATCATCTGTGAACTGCACTTCAGTAACCAACTTCTTCTTTCTTTATTATCAGTCAGTTCTCTTTATTAAAAAGCATGCAATAGACATGATTGAGTTAACTACACAATGTACAAGAAAAAGCTGAGTAGAACAGTATGTTGCCTTTTTATTTTTACAGAGAAACACTGTAAATGGCTGTAATTTGATCTTCAAAATGAGCATCCTGTTTTTAAAAAGGGAAGAGTTATAATAATTTAATTTTTTCTGCATGGAAAGCAATCCATACTGTCACAATATTAGTAAAAACCAGGCATCAATATTTTAAATCTATATATGCTCCTATACTGCTGTCCATTTATAAAACTAATAATTTAGAATACAGCAGGGGCCACTTACACTTTTAAAGTGTGTAACAAAAGATCCATTGAGCAAAAAATACCAAGTTTAAAAAAAAGCCACTCACATGATGCAATTCCTTGTAAAGGCATTTTATCAAAACAATGATGACTACACTGCTCTTCCACATACATTTGCAGCAAAACTACACAGGAAAGATCTCCTGAGCACTGAATGTAAGCTGCAGGATTCCTGGGAATCCAAGGGCCACTTGGACCACCAGATCTGTCAGGAACAGACACAGCCCTGTGGTTTCCAGCCCATATTAATTTCATTGGGATTAGAGGCATTCAGCCCCATTCCCAGACTCTTATCTGAGTGAATACAACTAAATACACACTGAAAGACTTTATGAAACAACTGCAGGATGTGCTTGAGTGTCACACTACATAAAAAACTTAAACCAGCCTCTGCTAGTCAGAGAAATTTCCAATGAACTGGGCGAGGGAAGACAGACACTGGGTTGTACACGTCATTCATCTCATAAATGAAAAAGATCACCATAAGAATAATTTTTCTTTCTTTCCTGGAGCCCCAGCTCTGTAAATTCTCATTCAGAGTAGAGTGAGGCCCATTAAAAGAAACAAGACTGAGCAAATGTGTCACAGAATCACAGACCACTGGAGGCTGAACAGGAACTACTGGAGGTCACCAACCTCCCCTGCTCAAGCAGGGCCAGCTGTCCAGAACGGTCTCCAGAGGAAAAATCTGAAAGATGGAGACCGCATTATCAATGTGGGCAATCAAGCACTGTTCACACTCACAATTAAAGAAGATTTCCTTGAGTGTTTATCCCTTGTCCTGCCTTAGCCCATTGAACAACCCCAGAAAAGGACCTTCCTCTGTCACCAGCAGAGCTACTAAATTGCTTCTTACCATCTGTGAAAATAAAGCCTGGAAATGGATCAGATGCGAAAAGAAAATATCATTTATATAGCACTAAAATATCTTGAAATATATATAAAATACCAGTTCAATAAATCTGAGAAGGAGGAAACGAATTTGAAGGGTAGAAAGGAAAAAAATGGTAAAATGCACTGCCCAATGGACAGCTGAAGTCACAAAAGGAGACTGACTTATTGAGCTAGATAAATGAAGGAGATATGAATGCTTACAGTGTCATGTGGATTAAATTATAAGAGCAAGACAACAACACTGCAAAAACAATCATGGCTATCTCTCATGATTAAAGCTGAAATCTGAAAGACTAACGAATAATGAGCGTGAAAGGTTTTACAAATTAGACCTAAAGTGGAAATGACAAACCCCTCTTTTTTGAAGGAAATGAATTGCTCAGAAGCAACAGAGAAGAACCGAATTCTGTGGGTGCCTGTGCCTATACAGAGCCCAACACGAGCATCTCTCCTGCATTCCTGAACCTGGCAGCACACTCTGCTATAAAACAAGTGTAAGGTTGGACAAAATTACAAACACAACTTGAGCTAACTCACATATCTTTGCAAAAGACACTTTCCAGGGATAAAAATTTCCAGGGAAAAAAAATAAATTGCAGGATATATTATAAGAGTGCTGCTATCTATTGAAGCAACTGCTTCCTCTCTATAGACACCTGAGTGATCTGTTCATGACCTCAACAGTTTGGGGAGGTTTTCCCTACACTCTGCTTTTTCTCTTGATTTTGCTGCTTTCTCTCCCTCTGCTGTTCCTCACCATAAACCAGCATTTTGAATGTGATTCCCATTCCACAGTAAGGCTGCAGTCCTGAATGCCTGAAATTCCTAAGTGAAACATTCAGTGAGATCCACTGCTCCTTCTCTCCTTGCTGAATAATGTGTTTTCTGTGTGTGCTGGGCAGGTGAGATCAGATACCCCTTCCAGAACTCAGCATCCAATTACCAACAAGAACAAGGACTGGAGCCCAGGCTTCTCGCCAACATATTAATCTCTCAAGATAACAGCAGTTGTAGGAAAAGCAACAAAGGAAAATGTGGGGCTCTGAAGCAGCTTCTTTTCACAAAGGAGAGAGTTAAAATTTCCTTGAGGTTGTGAACTTCAAGGCTCAGTGTATCTTTTGTAAATGGGTGTATTCTGCAGTAGAACTGCAGACCTGGTATGCTGGAAAGCATGCTAAGTTCTTTGGGGAACAGAGCTATACAAATACAAAACTTTTTCACTAGCAGGGTAGGCCTGGATATTGTTGGCATGTTTGGTTGAAGCCATCAGATTTAGGAGATGGGAGTACAAATGAAGAATTGTGAGGGTTCACCATCATTTCCTAAAAAAACCTCAACTAGCAGACCTGGAAGCATTCCTGAACGTTTTCTAACCAAAAAAAATATACAACTGACACTGAATCCAAGTTTATTTTATCTATTATCACTGAATATAAACAAATGTATTCCTTTTGTAAGCCAAGCCTCCAGCAATTGCTGAGCAATACTAGAGAGCTTACGCTTGCAAGTGTGTACCTAAGTGATTCTTTAGACAATATTTAAGCATTATATGACACACAGTTAATGAGATTATTTTTCCATTGAAAACTCATCAAATTTTACTTAGCTTGCAAATCCCTCTTTTTTTTTTTTAATAAAAGGAGGACCCAACAAATCACAAAATTTAGAACTCACTTGCAAACCTTTTGTGGTTCCTCTCGTTGTAAAAGGAGAGTGAATTCCTACTGTTTAGATACCAGCATCCCATTAATTTTGTTGGGGTCACAGATTTGTACCAAACTTCCACAAATCCTCCAGACACTTTATCAACACAAGACAGGCACCCAAAAGGATTCTCTCATCAAGCACACCAGTGAGATAATGGACCTGCACAGGCTGGTCAAGAAGAACTGATGCATCTTGAGAGCCTTACTTAATCCTAATTCTACCAGAATTAGATATTCAACAGCTCATATAGCTCCTGGCTGAGGCTGCAGTTTTTGCACAGCTGGCTTTCACCTCCTTGCCTCATAGTTCAGATGAAATAAGAAGTCCTCACACATGGGAATGTTGAGAAAACCTGACTCTAGTCTGGCTGAGAGAAGTTAGGTTCAACACATCAGTATGTGGATTTGCCTGCTGAAACAGAACTGGAGTACTTTTGGAAGGTTGATTTATGGATGAAGTGATAATCCAATCAGCACAAAATTCTGATCTGAGTCATCTCATCCTCCCAAAGCTAAAAATAATAATGATTACACATAATTCAAGTGAAACGTACCTCAAACTGTGGTAGCTTGACAGGAAATAAGCATTTCCCTTTCAACAAGGAATGGCTGGGTACCTCATTTCCATTTAGAGAAAACAAGCCTTCATGGAAATACTAAGCAGTTCTTTGGATCCATTTAAACTCCTAATTGATTTTCCTTGCTCGGTGAGAGCTGTAAAAGACGATCTGTTCATCCATGCCTGAACTTGCTGAGAGAGTCATGAACAGAATACTCCTTGCCCTGGCAGTGGGACCTCCAGAGTTCAGCAATCTTTCTCAAAGCCTGCCTTAATCAGGAGGGACTCATTCTGTGGGACTCAACCCTGAACTGCAGAATACCTCATTTTTCTGTATCTGAAGCAAAACTGTTCCCTGAGAGATCCACTTGTGTAGACAGTAAGCTGAAAAACTTCTTTTTTATTATAATAACCCATCATTAAATGCAAGATGGAATATTTCATATAGTACTTTGTATCCAAAATGCAGAGCTTACCAGGTGACCCCTCACCCTAAGTTAAATATCCATTTTTCTCCATAATAAATCATAACAACAAACTCAAAGATTGCCAAAGGTTTGTCTTTTTCATGCTAAACAATGGAAATAATCAGATATTGAATCCTAATAAAATATTTGTTCATTAAATTCCACTTGCAGGATAACTGCTATTTAACTTAAAACAAACCTTTTATTGCAGATCCTTTAACTTCATTCAAGGTATATTGTATATACCTTGACTTCATCTGCACAATACTTACCAAAAAATAAAGTTTCCTCTCTCATTTTCAGCTCCTCCAAAGAGAACTTCAGTTTGGGTATTTTAGGGTGAATGCTTCCCCTTTATTTTGTGAATCCTGTTTCCTGGTACAGAAATACTTCTTAGTTTTATTTATATCCTGACTGTGAGAACTCAGGAAGATTACCAAGTTCGTTAAGCTCACACACTTTCTGTGCATTAATTAGGTTTTCCGCTTGGTTTGAGGATTTAAAACATGAGCATGTTCCACAGCAAAAACACAGTGTCAAATTAGTGTGTTTAAGACTTGCAGTCAGTATCAATTACAGGATACGAGAATTAACAACATCTTTATTAATATATTAATGTACTCTGATGTATTAATGCATTTTGATGGAAAACTATCAAAGGCCCGTACTGACTCATGTAGCTTTCAAATACAGCCTCAAGCTCACTTTCAAATTTGAATATAAATCTTGTAGGAGGCTTCCTGGACTGATGAAAAGTAATTTTTTTATTTTTATGGTCAAGTTCAGGGGGATCTGTTGTTCCCAGAATGACTGAATAACTGCCAATAATAACTAGCTTTGGAGAACATCCAGCCCAAGCCTCTGCTCACAGCAGGGCCATCCAGAACAGGATGCTCAGGACACTTTCAGTCACATATTAAATATCTCCTACGTGCATGGGGGCTCTGCAGCCTCTCTGGCCCACCACCTCAACATGAAAAGGTTTCTTTTGATGTTTCAGCTGGTTGCTTTGTATTTCCATATTCCAGGTTCCCAGGTAATTCACTACAGCTGCCTTTTTTAGCAGTTTCTGCACAAGTTGTTTCATATCCTATTGCTGATTTTCAATGCAATAAGGTAAATCCAGTCAAAGTTTCTTCTCCAGTGCTTGTGAAACTAGAGTATTTTGGGCTTGTAGTGATGAATCTTAGATATATGTTCAGCCTCAGAACAATGGTATTTATCATCAGTTACAGCCTAGAAACTTCCACATCTCAGAAATAATTAGCAGAAAGACTTCACACAGTAACCTTTGAGCATTGTCAGAGCCCATATTTCAACATAGCCATGAACCAAACTGAAAGGTTTAAATGCCTGCTGAGCCACCCTCAGAGCTACCATTTTTCCCCCTCTATGTTAAAAACCCTAATGATTGAAATACCTTTCTTTTGCACCCTCACATTTAAGCAAATAATACATGAACTTAGACAAATAAAACCAGTATTCATTCCTATTAATACTATCTCTACCTAAACCCCAGACAGTTAAAATGGCTTTTCAAAGGAATTTTAAGATTTTCTGCCTTTCCTCCAGATCTGTGGGTTGGAAACCAAGCCAAAAGTTTAAAAAAACCTATTTTTCAATCATCTTTAAAAAATAAAACATCTGGAGATTTTGCTGTACCTATTACCACCAACTGAAGTTCTCCTTCAGCTTCTGAACTGCAAAGTATTCAATGAAATCTCTTGGCTTGCTATTAAATGCTCTTACAAGTTGCCCTGGGGGATATCAAATTCTGCAGCACACATAGAACATTTTGATAGTCTCTATGAAGCATGAGGAATTGGACAAGTAGCTCTAATTTTCATAAAAATCTAGATGATAATTTTGTCAAAACAGTTCCAATGCAGTAACTAATAAAGAAGTTGAAAGCCTAATTTGTAATATGCTTTCACAACATATTAAAAAAGCCAGTCTGTCAAACAAAACACTTTTTCTTATAAATCATACTTTCAAACATTCAGAATGTTTTATATAGCAGTTCAAACATCCCATGGTAATATTGCATTCCTGTAGAAAGCTAAGTATTTCATCAATAAAAATCACAGAACTTTATCTCAAATTTCATTACACTTAAACGTCTCAACATATTGAATTTGTCTACAGAAATATTCCTCCAATCTCCACTCCTTGCATTCAACTAGAAGCACTGTCCTTCAAGTGCTGACTTTCCTGCAATAAAAAGAGATTTTATTTCTCCCTTACTTTGTTTCCTTGCAGTACATCAGGGCAAGAGACAATAGGTATGCTGCTATAATTTGATTTTTGTTTGATTCACAGCATACTTAGGTTAGATGTTGAAATCTCAAAAGTAAGGACACATTAGAAAGTTGACAATCCTATTTTTAAACCTCTCCTGCAAGCAATGTACTTCTCCCTAGACATACTGCAGTCTGCATTAAAAATAAATGTATTTGGACTACAAAGACAACAATCTCAGCTCGGTAGAAAACTCCTTGGTATGAGTCTTTCTTTCCTGACAGGTAAATGCCTTCAAATTTTCATTAGCAAATGAAGCAAGAGTGCTGCAAAGTCTCCCATTTGTGCAGACAACAATTCAGCCTCTCCATTCTGTTTGCTCACATGTTCTGTAAAGAGATCTCTATTATATCTCAATAATAAACAGAATTTGTAACTCTGTCTGGAGATAACTGTTTTTGTTATACAGCCACATGCTAGGGAAAGCAAAAGGCATTCTCTTCCAGTTGCAATTAAGAATGCTTTGGGCAAGTATCATCATCATAATGTTATTTCATAAACTAAAAAAGAAAAGAAAACAAATCTGAGTACCACAAAAACCCCAAGCCAAAACCTAAATCTCAACCACCATCTACCACCCCTGACAAAGAAAAAGATGATAGCCAGATAGAAGGTAGGATGATTAGTTTTATCTGCAAGCAGGTAAATTAAACAGCTTAAAAATCAAAATTATTTTTATTGCAAAGCTTCATATGGCCACACACCAACACACACCAGCTACTCTGAGGCACAGATTATTCAATGCTGGACACTGACCAGTATTTGGATCATAATACATGGCTTAATTACACAGATTACACAGAGCCCCACAGAACCCCATCCCACCAGCCACAGATGTACAAACCACACTTGGACTTCAAGAAAAAGACAAACCAGTGTTTATCATAAGAGCAAGTTAGTGTTTATCATAAGAGCAAGTTAGTGGCTTGTGGCTCTTTTTTAAGAAGTAGTAATTTGGAATTAAATACAGACTTAAGCATGAACCTTCCCACTTCAAGACAGTGATGGCAACATTTAGATTAAGATAATTATTTTTCAACACCATACCTCAATTACTGAAGCAGAAACTTTAGACTTTTATACAAAACAGAAAAATCCCAACCACATCTTTCAGGGATCACAATGAACCATATGTCCCTCAGAACAGCTTCTCCAAATTCCAAAAGGAAGTCATGTTTCAGAGATCCTGATTTAAGTTGTAGCAAATATTTTGCATTAAAGCAAAGCAGTCCAAGCATCTTCTTAATCCTTAGCTCCTAATTCTCAACAAATGTGCTGCTCTAAAACTGCAAATGAAGAATGGTAAAATATTAAGACAGGATGGAATGGAAGAAGTTTCCTGTTCTGCATTCTTTCCTACCCAGCAGACGTCAGGAATTACATGAAGGAGAAAAGCAAATGAAGCAAATAATGCAATAAAAAGTGCAAAGTCCCATGGCAATTCACAGAAAATTCTTCTGGTTCTGACATCTAAAAGTTATTTTATTGACTCCTTCAGCATTCTGTGTTAAATGTAAAGGAAATCTCAAACCACTAAGACCATTCAGGCTCAAAAAAAGCACAACAAAATCACAACAAAACGACTGGGGAGTGATCAAGGCAGCTGCCTGCAACCTTGTACATACAATAGATGAACACAGCCAACAATGACAATCTCTCCTTGCCTGGAGGCTTTCCAGCCTAACACCTCACTTATTTTCTGAGTTGTACTGGGAAATGAGACCCCTCTGTGACAATTATTCCCTGCAGAGAGTTATTGAAACAGAACAGTGTTTGAGAGGCTCAGTTATAAAGCAACAACAGTTATATTTATATTGCACACATTGATTACTTTGCAAACTGATGAACTTCAACTGCTGAGAAGCACCACCACTGAAGCCATACAAAATAATACAACAAAGCCTAAAATACTGTATATTCTTCATTCTTACTGCACAGGAGGACAAAGAACAGATACAAAATTAAAAGCAGGAAGTGATCCTATTTTAAGTCACTGACACAAACACTAACATCAGACATACATGAGCAAGTGTATTCCAGTTAGCCAAGATGCTCAGATACAAGTGAGGAAATAATACCCAATTACTTAAATAACCTCCAAACTTGAGGGGGTGAAAGGATTTAATCAGGTGAACCACAAAGTAGCACTATAAACCATCGATAAAAATGAGCCTCAATGGTCAGAGGTACTTAATGAAAACATCTTTTCCCTGACATGCCCTGAGAGGATCACAGGAAAGGCGACAGTGCCTGTCTGAACACAGCCTGGAAAAAAGGCCAGAGGATGAAACAGCTCCCCAATATTCTGAGAAAGTCAGCTCAGTTCTGAAGGCACAGCTATATAATTGAACTTGAAAGGATATTGTTCTCATCACTGAGCCTTTTGGGCTGGGTTTCTTTCCCCCTTTGCTTTTCATAGCCAAAGGAAGATCTGTATTTTTTAGCAGGTGGAAGTGGCATTGAAGTTTATGATCTCGAGTAGACAGAGAACGAGACTAAAAAAGAAAAAGGGTGAAAGATTTTTCTTTATGCTACCACTTTAAAGAGACCCTACTCCTGCTGTAAGCACTCTGGCATTTTCCTATTTAAAGAAACAACCCATGCTAATTTAGTACTTCTTCATTTCAGAACCAGCCAATTAAAATAACAGAAGTTTATTACTTTAAGTTTACTTACAGAGAGCAGCTGTATGCACTTAGAGTTCTTAAAAACACTCCACACAGGTATTAATAGCAGAAGTTTCCATTAGGTTAATCTCAGACCCCCAGTCACACAGAGAATTACTAAATGCACCAGGAAATTCCTAACCACTTGTATTTTGTAGATATAAAGGGCATAACAAGTGACATTTTATCTTGAACCACCTTAAAACAGGAAAGTTCATTTCAGTCAAAAGCACTGAGATATAAATTCTGAAACACAAAGTACAGGAATTTTGTGCTTTAAATCCCATTCCAGCCATGCAGAATGACTGGAATATTTGCTGCAAAACAGTTCCAGCACTATGGCTACTCCACTTGGCTCAATGTGTTCCAAAAACAAAGGGACTCCATCAATACTGCAAGATATTGTTTAAGTGCTCAATTCTAAATATGCAGCAGCATGAGTATCTGCAAGTAAAAAGTGTAGAATTAACTACAGTGATCAGTTTTGGACAAGAGGTTAACAAAAATATTGGATGAAGAAAATATATTATTCAAATTTAAAAAATAAAATTAAAAAAACCACCAAAAAAAAAGCCCTAAATTAAATAAGGTTGTTAAAAATAAGTGACTAAACACTATAAATAAATAAATATGTATTAAGTAATGCTACTAATAAAGATATTAAAAGTTTGAGAAAAGAAAAAGCCTTTTGGCAATGTTTTGGGGTCTAGGACACCAAAAGTACTTTCCTGGGGAAGGTGGGTGGACACAGTAAAACAAAATCAGTTTCATTCCCAACGTATATACAAATTTTAAAATGGATTTTTTTTAACTGGGAACATTTTTCCTTAAAAAAAAAATTTGGAAACTCATTATGAAAATCTATGAAAAAAATCATAAGGTTACCAGACGGCTGCAAAAATATACATATATACATTTTAATGGATTTCTGTATCTGTGTCCAAACTAAACAATTATTTTGTATCCTGAAAATAAAACATTGGCACCTTATCTTGTTAAATGCAAAAAAGCTGTTGGATTCACTATATTTCTTCCAGCAAAGCCTGTCACATTTCATTAAACAATATCATACCGTGATAAGCTTAGTAATAAAAAAGCAATAAAACTTCACAGCTTAATTTCTTCTGGGGAAGACACTCCTGATTTATGTAGCCTTCCCTACAAAAAGTGTCACCTAATGGAGCCCACAACTGATGTACATCAAGATGTCCAAATTGTTTGGTTTTAAGAAGAGCTTTTTTGTGTAAGGCTGTATCTTACAATCATCAGTTTGCTTAGCCACACAGTTGAAAAGCAATTTTTTTTTTCTGGTGCAAATAAACTCTATCATTAATCTTAAATATAAATCTTCTTGTGGGATTTTGTTAGTGATTCAACTTTTTTTTTTTTAAATAGTGGTCCATTAAACAACTTAATAGACATGTGAAAAGTTGAATCCATAAATATGTTCTGATTCTTTTTACATACAGCCAAAATAAAAATGCACGAGGTCCACAAGAAGCCCTTCTATCCAGCAACATCTCAATTATTTCTGTCTTTCATACTTCCCTGCATAACAATTAGCATTTTATTGCCATTTTTGAAGAACATTTTTGAAATACTGAATTTCTGAACTATTATCCCAAATATGGAGCTAAATCTGACACAATCTTCCATAGAAAATCCTTTTTAAGAGGTCAAAGTGGATTTAAAATCCACCAATTAAAAACAGTCTGAGTAATTTCAGAATGAAAATCTGTTACCAGTTTCCTTTTGCTTTTCTTACTACAAGCATTTCTTTTTTTGGAAAAAATTTCTTGGGGGAAAAAAAACCCCAAAAAACAGTAAAATGGGAAAATCCAACACAAAGGAAAACAGGTAAATTCATCCCTTTTATCCTTGTCAAAGAATGACAAAATATCTTGGGCTGGAAGGAACCTTAAAACTCATCTCATGCCTTGGCAGGGACACCTTCCACTGTCCCAGATTGTCCAAGCCCTCTCCCTCCTTGCCTTGGACACTTCCAGGGATCCAGGGGCAGCCACAGCTGCTCTGGGCACCTGTGCCAGGGCCTCAGCACCCTGACAGGGGAGAATCCCTTCCCTATATCCCATATTCCACTCATATCTAATCTCTCTAATATCTAATCCTGTCCCCTTATCATGTCCAGCCCCATCAGGATTTGTGGGACACAGCAGGGCTGCTAAAAGAAGCAGACTTTGGAATTCTGGAACCTGACAGCCTGTGGGCTCAGGGGAAGAAGATTTTGGTGTATTGTTCTTGGAGTTAATCACCTTTTCTGAACAAAATTCCAGTCTGCCTTTCAAATCCAGCTGGAAACTGCCAAATTCAGTGGTTGTGGGAAGGGGAGGAGAACAGACAATACAGACAAGGCACAATATCCCCTAAGCCTTGTTCCCAAAGGCTACAGATATGTCTTCTCACATGTGATTTTTCTTAATGATCTGGGAAAGTAGGGAACTGCTGGGATTGCATGATAACACTGAAGGCCTGATTCTGCTTTTAAGTGGAAAACAATACCATGCAACCTTAGAAAAGAAAGATCTGCTGCAATTCCATAAGTGAAAGCCTAATGTAGCACTTAGTGTTCTCTCCCCAGGTATTTCAAAAAGCCTACAGCCAATCAAGCCTTTTTGCTTGAATAAAAATATTACTGAGGATTTCACTAAAAAATGGAAAATAATAAAAGCATCAAAAAGTTGCCATTAAGTAGCTTGAATGTATTTTAGTCATTATTAATGTTATGATCTCACCATCCCAGCTTTCTGGATAGTTCTTTGAGCACATTAAGCACCTGATTACAGAAGATACAGATGCTTTCTATTTCAAAGGCCTTTCAGGGAAGGTCAGGAACAACATTTAGCAATCTTTCTGAAAGAGAGATTTTTTTTTTTTCCCCAATATCTCCTCCCCAATTTGAGAAGAGCAAAATGTTAACAAAAGGTATCAGAGAAAGAGCGAGCTGCACTCGTGATAAACTTGCTCTGTTCTTAACAGATCTGGTATTTCAGTTTGTATTGATTTTAATGAAATTCTCAGTCTTTAAGGTGTCAGAAACAAAAATGTGAAACACTGATGAGTTCAGATTATAGATTATCAATACAAGTGCAGTGCTCATCTTCCTTGAATGTTTCTTAATGTGTGCAGTATTTTACTTGTTTATTATCTCAGGGGTTGTATAAAGATGTAGTTAAGACTTACATAACTACAAAGTGCATTGCAATAATAAAGCATTTAATCAAAAGTGAAACACAGAAGTTCCTTCTACTTTTGCTGCAGAAATTCTGTTTTTCCAAGCTCTCCCATAAAAAAATGCCTATCATTTTTAGTGAAAAGCTCTGAATTCAGATAATTGATGCATCACCCAGAGTCACTGATACGAGATAAAAAACCCTAGAAAATACATCAATAAATGCCATAGATCAAAAGCTACAATTACAGCAACTACTTTAAGCAGCTCACTGCACCTCTGGACCACTCACTGTACTCTTTAAATAATTTGGAAGTGTGTCATGCAGAAATGTTTAGAACTAAATCAGTTTGGCCACACATGTAATATTTTTGCTTAAAAAGTCATTCTGGTATCACTACAAGTACAGATTGATACCCACCACACTTGTCCTGCTGTCTGGATACTACATTTCACAAGGGAATTTTAGAAATACATACCTCAGACACAGTGAGTTCCAGAGAATGAAAACATGGCTACAGAAATACTTTTTAAAACTTCCATTTCCTAACATCTTGTCACTGTGTGGTGAACAGAGCAGAGTGAGATTCATATTCCACAGTGAAAAGAAAAGAAAAACTGAACTCAAAACAACCCTGATTTGAAATTACTGAAGTGGCAAAATGGAGCATCAAAAGCTGAATGTGCCCACATCTCCCTTTCAAGTTTCATGCATAGACCAACAGTTTTCAAGAACAGAACCAGGTTCTTCCAGGTGGACTTTGCTCAATCATCAAGTGATTGATCAGTATTTAATCTGCATACTGAAAGGAATGCAAGTTACTCCTATTATTGTTGTTGTTGTTGTTGTTATTATTATTATTATTTTGCCATATTAATAAACTCCAGTGGCACTCCACAGTAAAAGCAAAATTAATGTCTTCAGTTATGGGGTTTTTGGAGTGTTGTCACAGCACTTTTAATGACAGCATGTAAGTCTTTCAAAACCAAGTAATTCTCCCAGCCCCAAAGTCTCATGAGCAAAACTATGAACATTTTAAAACAGTCACAAGAAGAGTCAAAAGTGTCTGAGTGAGGAGCTGTAGGACCCAATCTGCCCAAACCCTCCCTGTCACAGATATTCACACCTGGCTCCAGGGACACCCACCCCTACCAAGGGCTCACCCTAGAATTGGGCATCTCCTAAACCCAAAGTGTGCATTTTGGAGCAAGGGAAAGAGACTGCATTGCACCACAACTGCAGCAAAAAAATTCCTGCAGAAGTGACATGCATGGAACATCTCCGCTCCTGTTTCCACTACTCCTAACAGAGGAATCACAAATATTTTCACTTCTGTTCATTTGTGCGTTGCTTCTGTAAGCAAGTACCAAAGGAAAATATTGACTGAGGTGTTCTAAATAATTTTATTATTACCATTATGATTTTATTTTAAAATATTATTTTCACTGTCTTTCTCAGGAGCAGTACTAAGTGAACAAGGATAAATGTCCATATTGCAAAGTGTAATGTTTGCTTCTCATTCACCTATTCAGAAGAAAAAGAGGGATTTTCCAATATTCTGGAAAATACACAACTATCAGAACTCACTATATACTCCTTAACTTTAGCAAAACACAGAATATAGGTCTTTGGTTATACAAAATTTGGTCATTGTCATGTTATTTTTCAAAGCAAATTTGTGCTTACCATAGGTAAGATATTGTATGAAAAAATCAAATTGATGCCAAGCCAAAGGCACATCTACCCCTGTGCTCTTCTGCAGCTGAGACATCTTTCCCTTAATGCAAAAAAATTGATAATAAAAACCCTTATCAAGAGGGACATCAGCTTCACCAGTTCCTGCAGATTTTCTCTCTATTGCACACCTGGGCTGGGTCAAACACAGCCACGTGTTTGATGTTCCTCCCACTGCAAATTAATCCAAGACAGGCAGCAGTTCATACTCCAGTGAAGTCAACATCTCACAGTCCCTATTGCTTCCCATCCTAGTCAGTGCCATTTTCCCTGACAGGCTATTAATAAACATTAATTTTGTTACTACATAGCATCTGAATACTATTCAGTGAGCAAGAAAAAAAATGTTGTCAGTTTTACTGTGCCCTTTTGGAAAGTGCTATTTGACAGTGATTATTTGCATATTTTGAACTGAGAATTATCTCTTCTTGGGGATAACAGACTGCCAGTTCCCACAGCTCCACACAGACGAGGATCTGTGGGGGCTTTTACTCTACCAACTCCACACACTCAAACCAGGTAAATTATGGGACACAGAAAAGCTCCTGAAGACACAACTTATAAGCAGTGGAATGGCACTCAAAAAGGAGTAGCCCCAAATTCAGGTTGATTCCTTGCCTAAGAATGAACACTACAAAGCAGGCAGGAATTCTTCCCAGGCACTGCAGAAGTATCAAATGACGAAAAGGAGACTTGAGCTCTTCTTGAACTGCACAGAACATCTGCCCAGGAGGCAAGTGAGAACCCAGCTTCATGATTCCTGGCTGCTCTGGATCCTGTACACTCTGCAATGCCTTGAGGTCATCCTGACTAATGCCAGGCTGGATGGGGCGTGGAGCAACCTGGGATAGTGGAAGGTTTCTCTGCTCATGGCAGGGGCTGGAACTCCATGGGCATTAAGGTCCCTTCCAACCCCAACCATTCTATGGCTCTGTGATTTCAGTTCATGCTTCCCTTGATTCTCATTCCACTGCTTTACCTCAAAATAATTTGGTTCCATCAGTGTGTTGATCTCCATCTCTGTTGAAAACATTAGGATTCCTTTTCACCAAACACACCATTTATGATTACTCAGATCACTGAGCCCTGCCTCCCCTTTGTGCCAAGCAAGATCACACTTGGCAGATGAAATCCTCTTTAAAATAGCTTCCTTCAAGAACCTTCTGTCCCTTTGAAGAGCTGAAATTGCTCACCACCACCACCACCACCACCATCACCATCCAAGATGTGTTACCTGTCCCACACACAAAGAACACACAAATGCTGAACATCAGAGCTGCAGCCACCACACTGGAGCCATCAGCAAAGCAATCACTCCCTCACAGCTTACAACTAAACACTGCTATTAAATGGCTGTCATTTAACTTAATCAGAATACTGTAAGCCAAAAGAATGAGGAAACAATGAAAATAATTTCCAATCACTTCCTAATCTGGCAGTGAAGAGCAAAGTGATGCATCTTTGTGGAGACTGACACCTGATGATCATTTGCTTCCAGGCAATTACTATTTAATGAAGCACAAAATCACAATGATGGAACACACCCGGGTGATTGCAAAGTACGTTTTCAATATCATTATTGAATAATTAACGCTAGGATGACTTACAGAACAATTTCAGCCTGGGGAAACAAAGGTAACCAAGACTTTCAATAACACAATGCCTGCTTGGGGCATAATAATGATGGATTGGCTTTGCTCCAGTGATCAGCGTTCAACTAGCACTCCTCATCCCCCAGTAACTCTCAAACACACTTCCCTGGGAAGTTCTGATTGCCAAGGGATGCACTGACATGCATGCTGACATTATTTATCATTTCACAGCTATGAGATTAAAATTATACTAAACCCCTAATTAACAGGATGGCATTCAAAGTCCTGTTGTAGATACAAATTTTTCAGAATCACAAACCCAAGAAAAGAATACGATGCTTGCCTAAACTTTTTGCCAAATATTAAATGTGACCTCAATTTTCCCTTTCATTTCTAGCTCTTTTAGGATGCCAAGATATTCATCTTTACAGCAAGATAAAACTGCAAACCAGTAGCCCCCATTAAGTGACATCCATAGTCCTCCAGAACTACCATTTCATTCCATTAGCCAAACTTCTGACAGCATCCACATACAGAGTTTGAAAAGTGAACCCAAAAAGTGAATAAAATGTCAGGTTTGATATATTTTAAAAAGCAAACCTGCATTACTTTTTAAGTCAATTGACAGTACACAGACTTGCCTGTCTATCTGTCTTTGTCTAACTTTTTCCAGCTGGATAAACCCAATTGCTATTAAAGTTGACAAAAGACAATGATATTATTAATGAAAGCAGCTACACGATGTTAGACTTTTCATTACAGGCTCCTAGTGAACTTCAATTAATTGCATGGCTGCTGTGCCTAAAAAGGGTGCTGAGGGAAAGGAGGCTTGGGGGGTGGGAATAAGGAGGTATTTTTAACTTCTTGCTCTGAGGTGCTCAATCCATCATTTCCCTCCTCAATTCTAAATAAAATATTGCTTCAGAAAAGCCCTCTTTAGATTAGCCATACGGTTTTTTTTTCCTCTGAGCACAACCTATATTAAACTACACATCTGTATTTGCCTTTGCAGACAGCTTCTGATACAAAACAGCTTTAAATCCTGTCTCTACCAATGTGGTGTTTGGCTAATAGATTTCATTTTAGCTGAACAGAATACAGAAATAGCAATGCCATCATAGCCCCAGCCTGGGACCCTTTGCCATGCCCTGCTGTCTCCACTCTTCCTCCTCCACCCAAACACAAGCCTGTGCAACTGAGGGAAATGTCTCCAAGGACTCTCAAGGATTCAACTCCCTTATTGGCTTTCTGACCACTTTTGCTTGATCTGAAACTGCAGATACCTCCTTAGCAGTTAGAGATGCAAATGAGAGCTGTGCTTGACTGAGCTGTTCATAAACTATTAATAATTCCCACTCTAAGTCCTCTCTCTCACCCAGGGAAGCAGCAGGGATATCTCCCTATGAATGCTTTCCAAACACTGAGCCTCATTCCCCCTATGAACTCCTTTATGCAGGCATGTAAATGGAATTAATTGCCACACTTCATTAGAGACTCTTCATTAGTGCCACACCCAAACCCAAGTGTCCTTGGAAAGAGCTGCCCTTGTGTCCCAGCTTTGAGACTCAGCCCCAGACCCTCAGGACAAAGCCCAGCTCTGCCCAGCACAGGGCTGATGTGCCTTTATAAACAAGTCAGTTCCCAACATGCACAAGCTTGCTCTCCACTGCATAAACTTAAGTAAGGCTGAAGAAACTCAAGTTGGTTTTTTGGTCATAGTTTCTAAAAAATGCTTCAGTTATTCTACCTTATTCCTAATAACATTAACTCCAGTTGTCTCATAATTACAGAGAAGCATGGAAGCTGCAGTCACTTCCAAACGGACTATTTCTACCTTCATAGGAGCAAAACCTCATGCACAGGTTTTTCTAATTCAGAAAACTGCCGTTAACTTTTGCTTTTTCTGCCACTATGTTCTCATCCCTCATGATCCTGCAATGACCTCACACCATCTTCTCTGTTGCACTATTACATGATTTTTTCATTGGTATTATCTTTGATTGAGTGTTTCAGGCCCTGATCAATTTATTGACAGAAATACAAGTTCTGTCCCAAATGAGCAAGGCATTAACTCTGGCTTTCTTTTTCTATCCCTTTTAATATTCATTCACTTGGAGAAGGCTTTTGCTCCCTCACAATATTATCATGATGGTCCTGCTGAAAGGAGTATGAAAACATATTACAACCATCTTCAAATGCAGAATTCTGCTGTCTCTAGGGCTTCCTGCTTAACTCATTGATGCTCTCTCCTCTGCACCCTTCATTTTAATTGATTTCTCTATTTTTAGGAACAGGTAAGAGGCAGCAGTTCAGCGTTCTGCACAAGTGTTTTGCCATCATATACATTTATGCAGCTGCATTCATTTCTGTGCCTGGGCTATACATGTCTAATCAGCTTTAGTTATTCTTGCAAAAAAGCCCCAAAACATCAACTGAACATTTCAGTGGATAGTCAACAGCAGCCTGGTCCTGCATGGAAGGCAAGAGTTTTCATACTGAAGCCTTCAAGAGTTCATAAGAAACACGTTTTTCCAATGCCTTAGAAATGCATTGAAATATTTAAACTGTGGATGAGGTCTAGAAAAAGAAAGGTCTCTCTGCATGTTTGACAGTCAACAGCTTTCAAATTTTCATTTATCTCACTGCTTTCAGAGACCCACAGGAGCACTCACAGCACAAGGTGACATGAGCAGCTCTCTTTTTTTTTTAAATACAGTATTTTCCTAATTTCCTCTTGACTTTTACATAAGAAATGCTGCTCCTCAGACAGAAAGCACAAAACCCAAGGCACCTAACACAGCTCTCCCCTCTTACTACTTTTATTATTCATTGCAAACCCAGCTGGAAATAACAAAGTTATTGACACATTCCAGGAGGAGCTTCTGCACACAATTCCCCAACAGTTCCCAGCATCAGAATTCCCAGAATTTCCACTTTTGCTTTTATTTTTTTATTTAAAAATCACTAGTAAATTGCAGTGTTGTCATGGCCAGCTGGTAATGTTTAGCAAAAATGCCAAGATAAAAACCATTGGTTTTCATGTTTTAAACTAGTATTTTGAACTTCTGGTTCCGTGACAGTTTCCTCATTTAATTTTGCAATCTTGGGACTTCACAGAGAATGGCAGCTCTCATTTTGGACAGTTTGAGACAACACACTTCATCCTGAGCATCTTAAAGTTGAAAAAGCCAATATTGGAAATGGAACAAGCAATTGATTTTTCTGGGTTTTCATATTGGTTTACATTAAATAGTCCCATATTTACACTTCCTATCACAAACCTATTTCCAGTCCATGCTACAGAACACCCAACAAGGTGCACGACCATAGCTAGAGCAGGCATCAGAAATTCAATCTGGATTCAATAACCAAAGGAATATAAAACTTCCAATAACCTATAGAAAGGACAGTTTGCAGCCTCCTCATGTGACTTTGATATTTCAAGCCAATTTCTAAGGGCATTTTTATGCATTTTTTGAAGACAGAGCCTGAGCAACCTGATGTAACTGCAAAACTGGATCTTCTAGAACAGCTTGGACTGAACAATCTCTTGGGTCCTTTCTAGTTTAAATGATTCTGTCATTCAATAACAACATCATGGCCACAACAGAGGGCCTTTGCATAGCCATAACCATTTCTGTTACATAAACTGGATGAAACAGAACACTATAAACATGGTTATTTTCTTACACAGGTAGGCTTTATTAATTTTATTGCATGCACAGCTGATCTTTATTATTTCTTGGTGCTTTCTTAAAACAAGCTATTTACTTAATGGAGTAAAAACAACATTAAAAGCACCTGAAATAAAATATTTCGTTCTAGTAATTGAGAAAACAAAACCTTTTCAAACCACAATTTGCAGATATTACACCTGAAAATTCAGATCCACATTAAATGATGAACGTTACCCTCTTCTTTACAAAGCTGCAATACACAGAACACTTAAATAGGGTATCACATTTGGTCCTCCAACTTCATTAGCTTCAGGAAATGTGAATTGAACATATTACACATAGATCACACCAGCACTCCTTGCACAGTAAAAGTAGCTTTGATAATCAGCTTTGTGATGAGTGATTCTGTGGGCTGAGCTGTCCCAATGGAACACAGGAGAGCAGAAAGCATTGCCACAAAGTCATCTTTGTGCACTTCTGCATTTGATTATACAAACTCTGCATGACTGCTGGTAGAGGCCCGCACAGCACTGCAGAAATGTCATTAGAAGTTCTGAAACTGTCCAAATTGCAGCGTTAATAAATGTTAGCAATGGTCTACATTTTGGGGGGCTACATTCAATTTCCTGTTAGACAAACATGATATTACTGTGAGGAAGCCATCCTCTTGATAATAAGTAGTGGAAGACACATCAACTGTCTATTAAAAGATAAAAAGAGGAAATGAATAACTGAATGTCTTTTAAATCACTTGTGTACCATTTTGATGCATTCAGTGTGGTACTAACTTTAAATTATTTATTTCATCAAGTATATGAAGTTCATGATTTAAAACAAATTTCCTAAGAGATTGATTTGCTCCTTTTCCTCTGACCCATTTCGTGATTAAAAGCAGCAAAGCTGGAGGATCATAAAAGGATGTTTTATCTGAAACTTGGTACCTTTGCATATCCTTTACATTAAATGAATTCATTAGTGCAATTTCAATTCACAATCACAAATATACTTTGCCTAAGAGTTGTAATAATTGCAGAACTAAATGAATGGATTTTAAAAATTGGCATTTAATAAAAATTCCAAGTGATCCCTAAGGTCTACAACATTACTGAACACAGATTTACTCAGAAAAAAAACTTATTAACAAATATTATATATTCTATAGGCAATTTGTTAATCCACTTACAATTGCACACATATGTCAGTATCAGTTTGTCAAAAATCCCTTTTTTCATCTTGCTTTGTGGAGTTTCATTTTCAGAAAAGACAGAAATAGGCATCTCTTTTCCTGCCAGTACAGCACTTGAACTGACGATTAGTGGAAATCAAACTTATGCAAGAACACTTAAAAAACTAATTTATTGAGCTGTAAAGGAGTTTTACCTATCTCAGACTGCAATTTCATTATTTCAGATTTCATAAAACTACAATCAGAACACCATCCTTCTCAAAGGTGGCCACAGTGCTCTCTAACAATAAACTTCTGCATTAACCCTCCATAAAACTTTGAAATATACTTTTAATGAAAGGGCAGATACTTTTTTATTTTATTCAGTTACTAAAGTAGTTACTAAGACAGACTGAAAATGTGCTAAACTCTAACAGCCTTTTCAGAGGTAGTTCCAAGGGGAACCTAGAGAAGTAGCCTTACTTTCCCCTCTTTAGTCACACACCTTGAAATGTGTTGGTATTTAGAAAAACACAGCTCCACACTGGTATTGCATCAGTCAACCTTCATATTCCAGTCATTAGAAAACCCTCACCAAAAGAAAAATAGAATATCCATAGCCATCTATGGGGAAAAACAGATGAAAAAATAAGCTCCAGGAGGTACAACAGGGGAAAAACCTCAGCCTTTGACCCAGCAAAGAATTCTGATTATTCAATTCCTCAGCAGTATTTTCTGGCTTTTTATTACCCTCAAATTCATATAAGCAGTATGAATTATTATTGCAATTTCTCTGATTCCATTAGGTTTTCCTTAATTGCTTTTTTGGACAGATATAAAAACCACTTGAAGAAAGAACAAATGTATTTTACTATGTATACCTTTATGCTCTCAAAATTTACTGTACATTTTAATTTATTGTACTTTCTATAGAAAATCTGTGGGTTTTTTTTAAAGAAAATTAAAGTTGGCCATTGCAAAACAGAAGAAAATACTGAATCCTGGAGTGTAAATGAAATTGATTCTCCAACAGGTTTAAGATTAGTAGCAAACCAGCTCCAGTGTTGAAAGCAGAATGGCAACTCCAACTTGTGCCCCAAAGGCCAAACCATTGCAGATGAATGTTTGCTGCCTTTTTCCACCCTTCACTACTGAAATGATCACAATATCTTCGTACAATTATTACCAAATTACCAATGCTGACTTGGTGCCAATAACCACAGGTTACTGACAGCTACACATTAGTTAGAAAAGGGTAAATGTATCTCAGTGTCATTATTTCCTTTTTACATTTGAAACTCTTGAAAGTGTCCCTGTAATTGAAACCAAATATCTTCCTCCCACATTAAAAAAAATTAACAAGTGTGACTAATAAAAGTCAACGATACAACCCTAGCATTCATTTTAATGTTAATATTATTTCAAGAGTGTGAAGTTATTTATACTTTCTTACATCAATATATATAAAATCCTGTGCTTCTGCATACACCAAATCCCTGCTATTTACCTGAAAACATGACAGATGTGGATTTAAACAAAATTAAACCAAAAAATACACATCAAAGCAAAGACTGATTAACTTTTCAGCATTGACTGAAGTGACATTTCTCAGCTCATTTATCCATTGCCTGCCAAATCAAACCCAGAAGTGTGGTCACTGGAAGTACCTGCTGTTCAAGTACAGCATTTCCCAGCCTTTGTAGCTCTTTCTCTTCTCAATACAGACGCTTGGTCAGGGGCTAATAGGAAATCATTTTATTTTACAATTTCAGTTACTCCACTCTAATGATACCAAAGTGCAGATGCACTGAAAACTACCAAGCTTCTGAACCGAGAGAATTGATCCTGACAGCTGGGGAACAGTTAGAGCTTCACAAAAATGCTTGGGACACCACAGCAAATTCATAAGTTTACCTAAAATATGGTAAAAAATGCATCTTGCACAAACCAAATTAAGTCTGCCTTGCCTTGCCTTACATCTCATCCTCAGCCTTACATCTCCTGCTACCCTTAGAGCTGAACTCCTGACTTTGAGGGTGAAAAAAGAAAAGTTATGAAACCTCACTATGACCATGAAAATGTTGCCGGCATGGATAAAAAATAATTGGAAAAAAAAAAAAGGAGCAGACAGATTCTGCTAGAAGTGAAACCAGAGGTGCAAAACATAAGCTGTTTTCTTATCATGAAAGGATTATAAATTCACCTTCCACTGGATCAGGATGCAAAGCTGGTCACTAAACAATTCAGATTTTACAAATTGTGAGCAGGCACTGCTTTTCCACAGGTGCCAGCTTTGCTGGTTATAGCACTCTACTTGGGAATGGAGGATTACACCTGCTGTAATTTGCTTATCAGATAGAAGAGTAATGAAAATTAAAAAGGAATTGGCCTGATGGAATAAACCACAAGAAAACTGAAAATGAGATAACACTGTTGCAGAATTAAAGAGAATTCCATTCACATGGGGTCATTCCACCCTGAAAAGAGGAGCTACAGAATAGAGGATAGAATAGATATACATGGCAATTAAAGCAGGAGAAAGATTCCATTTTTATGCCACTTTTATATCTGTGAGATACTAACACCAATGACAGCACAGAGATTTGAAATGAGCTTTGCCATTTTCAAAAATTACCCCTGGGCCCAGTTCGGAGGTAAGAAAAACACCAGCGATGAAGAAACACAAAAAGAAGGTGCAGCTATATCACTGTAAAGAAAAAAAGAGAGTCTGCTATCTTTGAGAGACTAAGGAGAAGCTCTGCTCTATACCCCCATTTTTCTCTCATGAAAAAGCAATGGAATCCACATGGAGAATAATAAGCAACAAAAGACATTGTTAACATTAAAGTTTTACACAATATCCATAAACCTGCTGTTGAAACTGCAGGAGCAGATTTTTGTGGTGCTACTAGTTACAAGCACTGCTTTTGTTCCAGAACAGACAAAGCCAAGACATCAGTTTGTCCAACTCTTTCACCGTTGCCATGAAGACATCACTGTACTACACAACCCAGCACAACATCCAGTTTTATTCACACATCATCATTCAAAAGCTGCACAAAAATAATTAAAGATTCTAATTGATGTTCTGTCAGTAGAGAACAGCCTAAATGTTCTGTACTGAGTTCAGGTCATCATTCTTTTGTCAAAAATTACTCTGAAGAATATTTGCTCATAATTCTTACACATATGGAGTTATGAAACTGAATTTAGAATATTGGCACATTCAACATACAGCTGAACTCTCATCATGCCATTTTTTTTCCTTAAAACAAGCGTTCTCTAGCCAAATATGCCCTTAAAGCATACTCCAAATGAACTAAGCAAGGCTACTTTAGGACTCAGGGAAGGATTAAACAGGTCTACACATAAAACTTCCAGACAACGTTTTAAAGTACACACATCAGCATGAAAAAAAGAAAATACTTTCACCCTGGGTCAGAAAGTTACATTCCTTAAGCAATGTTCCTCAAGATCACTATTTCAAGCTGACATTTTACACCTTGTGGTAATTTTGCAGGTACTCAGGCTTTTTAACTGTGTCCAAGTGCAACACCAGCTCAGCAAAGCCATAACTTAATTCACTACAAATATAAACTCAATGACTGGGGTTCAGAACTTGGGCTCTGGATCACCAGCAACTCCCAAGCAACCTCAGTTAGGCCACATTGCAGGTGTGTCCACACCTCACCTCCCATTTCTAAAGAAGCAACAGAAAAAAACAACTTCAGGTTGAAATGAAATTGTTGACACCTTGTGCAAAAGGATTTCCACTGCTTTGCTTAATGGTGATGAGTGGAACAACTTCAAAAGTGGTAGCTGGAAAATTACTTCACGTCAAACATCTAAGCAACATTAAAGGATAAAATGCAGGTTTTGCTACATTTAGTAAAGATCACTTTTTCAAAAGTTGGCCTTTAGTCTGGAAGGAACATTTGTATACAATGCCAGGTTCACAAGTGCCCTTGGGTCTGATCTACAGAACTGTAGCACAGCCTAACATATGGATCTAACTCAGCTGGATCTCACATGTACAAAAAGAGCAACACTAAGATTTTCATATCTGAAAGATTAGGTAGTCTAGACATATTATTGTTACAGGCAAGAAAGAAAGGCTGCCTTAAAAATCCATAGAAAGCAGCCTTAAATATAGCAGCAAATACAGCAAAACTCTGTACCCTTCTGAACCTCAGCAGTCATACAAAAAGTAAAGAGTAAGAGGGAGTATAAAAACTTGTTTCCCCAACTCTTTGGAAAACTAAGTTTCAGTCTGAGAACAAAATCAGCTTAAAGGTGCTTTTTTAAACCAGCCTTCACCCAGTTTTTTTATTATTCTAGAGCACACATCAGATTTTTCCACCTTTATTCCTCAGAGACATTGAAATGCCTCAGATACAGAAGTGGGGCTAGAGTAAGAGCAGTGACTTTTGTTGAGTTATTACCAAAAGCCTTTGACAAGTTATTACCAATTAATATGCCTACTTCTGAGGAATGTTCATATTCCCTTCCCTCTTTAATTGGTGTCTTTTTGGTCAGAACATTTAGTCTCTGGCCCTTCAGAGTGGTTGTACATGGCTTGATCATCCACTGTTAAGTAATTCCATCCCATGCACCTTCCACTGTCTGGATTGTTCAAAACCAAAAATTTCATCTTTTATGTGACCTTAGCAGATGTGCTTTGGTCATTATTCCCTTAAGCCTTTGAACATAAAGCACACTCAGGCTCATTTTCACCACTCATCTTTGCAGCACCTGGTGTGACAGGCTGCTCTTTTAATCCCACAAAAGGCCTTTTTCATGTCTTTTATAGACAAAGTCCATGGCACTGAACTAGAAACAAGACTGAAGGAAGAAGCAGGGCTGGAGTTCCCCCCTGATGGAGTTTCTGTGCTCTGCTCTGGTGGTCGGGGTCCCTAGTGGGAAAGCCCTGCAGAGCTGACAGTTCTGGATGATCTTTCATGCCACAGGCCTGCTGTACCCTCAGATTTAGTGTACAAATTTTTTCTTCCTTGGCTCACTGCTGCCAAAAGATTGTTAAATGCTAACAGCTTGAAGCATAACTCAGCTTGACTTTTTTGTTGTTGTTGTTTAATTTAAAACAAAATCAAGTAGTCTGTCACCTCAAGGCAGGTGAAAATAATTGCATTTAGCAGCTGATAAAACCCACACGGTAATTGAATCAAATTTTCCAGAAAATAGTGCCACAGATGCTGTACTTACATTGTAACACCAAAATCTTCAAATACATCTTTATAAGTTTCAGTTTATAGTGTTCCTGCAGTTTTTACTTACTGCATAAAATTTAAAGAATGTTACATGATGTTAAAGTATGGAAAGGAAACCACACCACTTCTATAAGTGAATGCCCATAAATTCAAAATACCCATTTCAACAGTTAGGAGGTGTCAAATTCAAGCTTCAGAAAATCCCAGCACAGTCCCTGGAGTAACCGGAAATTAGATGCACTGGTACTGAAGTGCAGAGCTCTCATTCCCTGTTTGCACATTTATTGCAAAAACCATCATTTCAGATGGAAGCTCTGAAGACATCCAAGGTACAGCCTCACATGCTGTAGATTTTGAGCCTGCAAATCTGATTAGGTCTCAATCCCAGACACAAGACAGCAAAGGGGACCATAAGCAAATTATTTTCAAAACTAAACTTCCACAAGGTATCACTTGACTTCACTAGTACAGCAACACAATTTTTACCACAGCACAAGAAACAGAAATACTTGATTTTTTTTTTAAAAATAACCCTGAGTTGGTCAACCTGGAATGTTCTGCCAAAAATCTAAAAAGCTACCATGACATACTTTTCATCAAAATACATCAACAGAAGCATTCACAGGCACAGGCAACTGCGAAAGTTCTTGAAGGTAGGTCACCTTTACTCACTGAATTTTAGTAAACTGTTTCTTTTACTTTAAAGTTCTACTTTAGAAAGAAAGCTTATAAAAAATCCAGTATTTGAAAAATAAAGATACCATTACTGATATACTTCAATAAGAATATGGTACATGTGAAAACAAAAGCACTTCCAGGAGCAGAGGAATATCCATACAAAGCCCCATTCCCTACAAATATACATCTTGTCACTGACTGAAAACTGCCTATAGCTCCTTCCCATGTTTCTGACAGCAATAAAAATCACTTCATCCCATGGATCCTCCAGCATCAATAAATGTGGGATTCACAGACCAACTGCTCCCTGTTTGTGCACTTCACATCATCTCTCTTTTCTCACTGTTCTCATTTTTATGTGGCCACTGATGTATCAAGTGAGTGCAGTAAATGCATAAATACCACACACATAAAAAACTTTCCTAAGTCTGTTTCTCCAGGACATTTCAGTACTGTTTCTCCAAGTATTAAGTATGAATACTGCAAACAGAATCCCACTGCTCACCATGAACAAGTTTCTTTTGCCTTCCCTCCCGATTTCCTTCCTTCACTGCTTGCTTGAGGAGGGAGGAAGCTCTTCCTGAGGTAAGGCCACACTGCAGAGTAGTGGAAGGTCTATTCAAGCTCCATTCCCCAAGAGTAAGAGAAACACAGAAGGCAACTCTAAGAAATGTACTGTGAATTAAGAGAGGACTGTGACTTTAATTTAATGCAATTACTTGTTAATTGAATATCCCCAAATCATTATTGCTCTGGGGCCTTTGCCTGTGACTCCATTAATTCTTATCCTATTCCACTTGCAGCAAACTGAGCAAGGCCATGCTAATGGAGAAGTTGCAATTATTTATTTTGTGCATTTCCTGCTGACTGAGGTTATTGCACCATGCAAGAATGTCAGAAGGTTTGAATAAAATACTGATAATGGCATGACATAAAGCAAGAGGAGACTGCAGTGCCATCATTTGTCATTGAGTTTTTGCCTTTTGGGTGAGCAGAAAGGCATTAAGTTGTTAAGTGAAAGCATGGCATTACTGAAACCTATCTCTTTTCAAATTTTCAGTAAGAGTTGCATGATTTTTCCATTAGGGAAGTATTCCTAATTCCATTTAAATACTTAGCTATGAAATGTACACAGTCAAGTTCTTACTGTTAAATCCAGCAACAGCTGTTGAAAAAGCTCATTATAAACATTTTTAAAAACTTGAATGCATAGAGGTTTACACGAGAAATGGAAAATTAGGTGATTTCTCTATAAAAACCTAAATTACATTGTACTATTTTGTAAGACTACATTATTTAAATATCAGCACTACAAAGAATAATTAACAAAGGCAAGAGTCACATTGCCAAGCTCTACAGGACCTTTATCCATGTTCTGTAAAACAGTATGAATGAAAACAGATGTAAAAAAAAAGGAATTAAAAGGTAAATAGTTTTTCACATATCCACTTACTAGCATATGAAACTCATCACCTGAAGCCTAAGGTAACAGTGCTGCAACAGAGTCATGGGACTGGGTCACTCTCTGAGAAGTCACAGGGTTTACAACACACCAATGCTCTGGCAATGTGTTCCAAACTGCAGTTACACTGATTTCTGAGTGCTAGGGAACACTGCTGGGCTTCATATTCAGTAGCCTTTATGAAACACATCAATAGACCAACAAAACCTTACCAAACTCAAAAGCCTCTAACCTAGAAAAGGTAAAAAAACCCACCCCAACCTTCACAGATTAAAATACAACATGAATTCATAAGAAAGTAAAAGATGTTTACACACATGGAAGGAAAAGAAGAAAAAAAGTACTTAAAATGCTTAAAGGAATCAATAGAACAAAAAAGGCAAAAGCCAAAGGAGATGTCATCTCAACATGAAAGACTGCTAAAGTGTCAAATGCAGGTCTGAATATCAAACACAGTGAAGAGTCCTTAGCTAAAGTGAATTGCTGGCAGAAGTGCTGTCTGGTTCTAGAAATATGAAGTCAGTATTAAAATAAGAGATTTTAAAAGCAAGCAGAGGAAATAAAAAAAATCCCAAACATTCTGCTGGTTTTGAATGGCTCTCCACAGCAGCTTTCTTTTATTAGTTGCATTTGTTGTTGATTTTTTACCAAAGAAAAGGATTCTCCTGTATTTGGTCACATATTCAGTCATACAAAGTAAGACTTAAACCAACAAAAACGAAAAAAAGCCAAGTCATTTCCCTGAGGCTTGTCATAGCATTTTAAGAATCACCAACACTGGAATTGGATTACTGCAAATAATCTCTGATATTTAAAGAGTTTATAGGTTATAAGTGGGAGAGCAAGTCCTAGAGGATTGCATATTCCCTCCTCCTGCTGACTGACAGAACAAACTCTTCTGCTTCCTAAAGCTGCTCTCACCATCTCAAAAGTAACAGGCACCTGCAAGAGCTATCCAGGTACAAAACTTGGGGTTACTTGCCTTTTACTGAACTTACATCTCAGTAAGTATTATAATGCCTTTATCAAACATTTTTCCCCTCCAAATAAACATTCCCATTATACAGGCAAGATATTCCTTGCAAAAGTCTGTATAAATCTTCAGAAAGCAAAACCTAATGTCTGTACAGCCTAAGCCATCTTCTTAACAGGTATTTTATCACCTGAATTTTGTAAGCTTTTCCATTTTCTCAGGACAAGAACCTGAGATTTCTCATGTACCTTTCATGCCATTTAATTCACAGAAGCTCCTAAATGCCTTGAACATCCAATTTTTACAATGAAAGAGCTTTCATTTACCATCCAATCACAACCACTAACACTATTCTATTACTTTCAAATGCATTAAGAAATATAAGACACTCTGTGGGGCTTGTAACAGCATAGAATGAGGACTGTATTAAAGCTGCTGCCTTTTGACCCAGAAAAAAGTACCCCTTGATTGTCCCTTTCACTCGGGGTAAGAACTGTCAGTCAGTCACTCAGCAAAAGAACACATCACTCAGGAAGCAGCAGGTATTTAAGACTTGTAAAAGGGTTGGAAACGTGAATTTCACAGCAAATTAACATCTTAAATCAAGCTTAAGACTGGGGTCATTATTTTGAAATCCTTCACTCGACTGAAAGGTTCTGCTGATGGTATGAGTGGGTAGCAAAATCAAAGTTAACACCCAAATTAAATTCTAAATTTGGTGATAAAAGCTAGACCACAGTTCTAAATTAAAGGAGTAATGAGTGTTACTGACAGCACCCGAGAGAAGCCTCATGTGACTTCATTCCCACAAATGTAGCCTTTGCTGAGTTGGGCTATCTTTTATCTAGAAAGAATAAGTTTCAAACTGAAAAGCATCCATCAATGTGTGCTCTAAAGCATAGCAGAAAAATTAATTTCAAAGGCAGAAGGGGCACAGCAAAGAGCAGCTCCCAGTGCAAAATTAATGCTGAGGTGCTCAAAATCCCCTCAAACCTCCCTCTGTTTTTAATAAGGTGCTCATACTTGTTACAGGAACCTACAGCTCTGCTCCTTGTCCTTCTCAGAGGAACTGAGCTTCTCAGAGCTGCTATGACCTCAGCAACAGAAAGAGAAGCACTTGATCACAAAGGAAAGATGTGTAAATGAAATTGGTCAAGCTCCTTTATCTGTTCAACTGTAGCTTCCCCCAAACAGGACAGATCCAACAAAAACAAACCAACCAACCACCCCACAAAATCCCTAAGCGAACAGAAAAGGCCATAGAAAGAGGTTTTACCCAACAGAAAAGTTACCAGCAAGTAGGAAGGTAAAAAGAAGAGGGATGAATATCTTCAAACTTCATTCTGAGTTAGACTAGAATGGACTGAAATGTGTGACACATATCCCATACGAAATTGGAGTAGTCAAGAATGAAAACCAAACCACCTCTGTTGATTACAACCAGCAAGACTTGGCTAAAGACTTACAAATTATACACAAAATAGGGGGCCAGGAGAATTGATATATCAAATTGACAATACACAGAAGAAGTAATGAACATAAGCTTAAAAATATGTTGGAAGATGTGCCTCGCTGCCTTGCTCAGATATTATCTGTGTGTCAAAAAAACTGAGCTTACACTACACAGCAGATTCCTCCAAAGACAACACTGAGGAGCAACTGGAAGAGTTGAGAGCACAGATCAAGGCACAATTAAAGTAATGGGAATCATTTTAAAGAACACATGAACAATTCACCATCTATTTAATCACACAAGTCCAGGATGGCTCATGCTGGGAGGGACCACAGTGGTTCACCTGCTCCCACCTCCCTGTTCCTGCAGGGTCATCCCAGGGCACACAGCACAGGATTGTGGCCAGATGGGTCTTGCAGTGAGGAAGTACCACACCCTCTCTGCTCTCTGCTTCAGTGCTCAGTCACTGCACAGGAAAAGTTCTTCCTCCTGTCCAGGTGGAACTTCCTGGCCATCAGTCCCTGCCCATTCCTCGTGTGCCACTGCTGGGCCCCACAGGGCAGAGCCTGGTCCCCTCTGAGCCCTCCCTGCAGGCAGGGACACACAGGGATGGGGGCCCCTCTCAGCTGGGACTTCTCTCCAGGCTGAACAGCCCCAGCTCCCTCAGCCTTTCCTCATCACAGAGATGCTCCAGGCCCTTCTTAATTTCTGCAGCCTCCACTGGCCCTGCTCCTGTAGCTCCATGTCCCTGGTGTCCCGAGCAGCCCGGAGCCGCACACTGCACTGCAGAGGTGCCTCGCAGAGCTGAGCAGAGAGGCAGCCTCACTCCCTGACCTCCTGGCACTGCTCCTCCTCACGTACCCCAGGGCTGCTGAGCTCATGGCTGGTAAAGAAAACTAATTCATGCTGTGCTTCAAAACAGGCACCTTCCTGCAGAGAGATACTCATTCAACACAGAGGTCAAAGACGTCTACACCATTTACATTTCCTAAAAGTAAGGGGGAAAACCCCAATTCTCTCAAGCTAATGTAGGCTCAGCTTCTTGGTCAAAACACCTCCAGTGTCAGCCTGCTCAAAACCAGTGCATATCCAATTCCTATGTCTAAGGCATGAAGACTCCCTGATGTATAGATAGGGGAAGGACAACCCTTCAAGTGATTCATGAAGTACTTCTCTTCTTGGGAAAATTTTTCCTCTTCAGATTTATTTTAAAATGTTCCCCTCCCACTTACTTATTTCTAAATCTTCACATTATCTAAAAATTCTTTAATTAATATATTTTGTATAGATAAGGAAGAGAAAAAAAAAGGGTGGTTTATCTTTAGCATGCCTCTTGTGAATTTCTGTCCTTCTCACATCAACAGATAATGTTTAATCTAGTAAACTCTGGCATAATTCAAAATAGCATTCATCTCCAAAGTCTTGCAGATCGCAAGCATTTGGAATGTTATTCTTCAGGGAACCCATTAATTTTCACAAAAAGGTCTCAAAGGACTGTATTAATTAACAGATCCAAGTAATCTACAAAAACTGAAATACTGCCAGAACAGTCTGCATGTACTCCCAGCTCATTAAAAACGCCAAAATCCTCAGTTTAACATTAAATAATTCCCACAAGACTTACAAAAAAGCTTACACAAGTATGGTATTTAAAAATCATTTTAAATGCTAGGGAAATTTACTATGATTTATTATCACAATTACACATAATAAACCTTTCAGAGCTATGGCTATAACCTAAGTTATAACTGTTATTGTGTGATAAAGTGCTCCATCAGTATGTCCTCTCCATATGGACTTTGTGCTCCCACTCCCTCGCTCCTGCCTTTTAGAGAGAATTTTGTTCAATCTGTCTAAATTACTACAGAAACAGACTCAACCTCAAACCATGATTGATCTAAAGAGAATGAAGAGCTCAAGAATGATACTAAAGGATGATAAAATCCAACCTAAAGAGATGAGGAAGCAAACAAGGGCAAATAGTTCATTGTTTAAACATAAAATCAGGTTGACGATGCTCATAGATTAGAAATTATTTGTAAAGACTGGAACCTACTGTTTAACTGACCAAAAAACACCCTCAGAAAGTTTCAATGACTATCCAAATTATGCCATAGTCCCATCTTTTTTCTACTCAAAGTGTGCCAACTGATATATTTTCTTCTGTCTTCTCCTTTGTCCTTCTCCCCACACTCCTCCAATCATGATTGTGCAGCACCCAGCTCAATTTCTGTCCAAATTCTAACCTCACACAATCCTAACCTCAAGGCAAAAATCTGGCCTAAAACCAAGCAGTTTTCTTTCCCAATGTGTCAAAGATAAAACATGTCTTCTTTTCAAGAAAAAACAGCCAACGCAACAAAAACAAACCTGGAGGCTTTAAATCTTTGAGTACTCCCAAAATGTTACATTTTCTATTCCTTGGACTTTCTTGTGACTTCACTTTTCTTTTAAATATTTTCAGTACTTCTTTATCTACATTTGAATAAAAAGTCTTTGTGTTGGTCCTTCCCCAAATACACACTTCAGCTTGCATAATGGAACTGTAACTGCAGTGGTGCAGACCTTGGCACAGATACTCACATTAAATGCATTCTGAAGCACTTCATTGTCCAGTAAGTTTAAAGTCCACAGAGTATCCCACCTGTTGGAGTGCTCCATTATGTCAGGAATGACACACATTGTGCTGCACAATATGGAATACCTTAGATGCCTGAACCATCCACCAGAGTGGTTTTTTGAAATATAACCATGTGCAACACAAAATGGGGTTGAAGGACATTTCAATATTAAAGGCACCAATTGTCATATAAGCAATGCTAGCCCATATGTCATTATCAGCTAGTGAATTAGACCCCAAAAACTATTAGAACATGCATTACTGCTTCATTTTCTGAGGCACACAGATGATTCCTTGCCACTAGATCAGGATACAGCAATAAAGTAACATATTTTGTTTCTATTTTTGCCCTGAATGCTCAGAAACTCAGGCAAGTTGGTTTTAGACAGAATACTCTCTCTGATCTCAGTGGCCATCAATCTTCCTTCATTTACTGTTGTCTGGTTTGTCCTTCCCCTGCCACTGTCTCTCTTCTGAGAGGTAACTGATCAATTTAAACACTGTTCACAGCACAGAATTTTCTGGCCTCCCTGCCTCCCACAAACTCCAGCCAGGAACAATGCAGTTAGTACTGTGGAGCATCTAAAGGATGTACATATTCCCTTCTCATGAAGTGCCCAAGGCCAGCTTGGATGGGGCTTGAAACAGCCTGGAACAGTGGAAGGTTCCTTGCCCATGGCAGGAGTTGGTACAAGATGAGCCCCAATCCAAAGTATTCTGTGATCCTGTGATATTAATCTAGCTTGAAAAACTACACACCACTGCACCAGAAAGATTTCCCATCGTGTGAACAAGTAGTGCTGCTCATTTCTGGCTGATGGTACTTTTGCTTTTGAAAGCAGTGATATAAATATGCACATATTTTACTGAGACAGACAGACATCTATATAAGAAGGCTACATTAAAATAGCAGTGCTTGGAGAACTATAGCGTTTGGCAGCATCAATTCCTGTAAAGTTTTACTGAACATCTTCAAGTTCTCAGTTCTCTTAGAATTTGATTTATAGTTGGTTAGCAGAATTAGGAGATTTGATTTCCCAGTACTTTCAATCCATAACTCAAACATATGAAAACCCAAACAAATACCAGACAGAAGAAGGGGACTTCATTGATTTTAAGTTTAAAAAACACATTTCAATTCAAAAAAGCTGAAAAAGAAACTCTAACTACTCTACAAAGGAGATCAATAACTAAATCTGAATGGGTTCATTTGCTGTGGTTACATGAGGGATAGCACACACCATTTAATAGCAATTTCATTAAATCAAAACCCAGCAATGCCACAACGAGCAGGAAAACAAGAGCAGCAACACACTGACCCAATCCCACGTTACCCAAACACCAAGAAAGAAGGGAAAAATTTCAACTGACAGCAAAAGATCAATTACTAACTAGAAGAGAGTGTTCAAAAACAATCAGCATTCATACACCCATAAAATCATTTAGAATTATGGAATCATTAAGGTTGGAAAAGATCTCTAAGATCAAATGCAACATCAAACCAGCATTGCCAAGGCCACCACTGCACCATGTCTCCAAGTGCCACATCCACACATCTTTTAAAGGGAGATAGTGATGGTGTGGGATGGTGACCTCCACCAGTTCTCTGTCCCGTGCATGACAATCTTTTAACAAAGGAAGTTCCCTTCACAGCAAAGCACAATCTTGCTCATTTTAATACAAGAAATTAATGGAAAATATTCAAAATAACCTCTATTTCTGAATGAATTTTAAAATCAAAATATAAAAATAACCCAAGATAAAAAACACTTGTCTGTAGCTATATGGACAACTATAAACTATAAGTTTTAATAAAACAAACTTGCTTTGTTTTGGACACCCTGTGCCTAAAACATGCCATTTCACACACAGATGGCTTTATTTTTAATTAAAAAAAAAAAAACAAACCCAAACAAATAAATATCAACAGAAGCTCAATCTGGAAATAGCCTTGATAAATGTAGAAACAGTTTCCAGCATTGCAGTCCATTAACTTTCACAATTATGAGCTCTCACAAGGATGATCACAGTCTTAGACAGACGTTCACTTGGGTGACATTTTTATTTCAAACACCAACATTTCCATCCCAGGGCCTGGAAACTGAAATCTCCATCAGTTCTGTTTTGATTATAAGTTAGAGTTATAAATCTAAATGTTTTGAAACAAGGAAAGAAAGATATCCAAGAAAAGCTGACAAATACTATTCTACCATTTAGTACCAATTAGTGTAAAATCAAAATTATGACATTCTTTTGTCTAATTTGACAGAAGCAGTTTGTTACTCACCTAAGCTGTCCTACACTGCTGATAGAAAATGTTAACATGAATTTAATTATTTAGCTTAAGATTGAACTGAAAACTCCACAGATTTTCAAATTTTAGCAACACCTACAACTGGGATGCAGTTTTCAGATTATGCTGAGCATCCCCAAGGAAATGTAGTCATATTGTCTGAGTCTCCATAGGATAATTGGCCTCTTCTGCTCATGGATGTTTGTTTATACACCTGCAGAGTAGCTGCTGAAAGCTGGATCTGAATTAGAATTTGGGCACTTATGTGATATAGAAAGTTTGTCCCTGAAGTCGTGCACAGCCCCTGAAAATTTGAGCATTAGTGAAAATATTCAAGTAAGATTATTATTGCCATACATCTGTTCCCTTTCATAACTCCCAAATCCCTTGTTGGGGATCTCTAAGTCCTTACCTGATCTGCACAGAACTTAGTGCAGGCAAAAGAAAACACAAACCAGTGTGATCTAATTATAGTGCTCACATAGTTTTACACTACTCCTAATTAATTATAACAGCAGCAATTAAAGTCTATCCAGTAAATAAACCTATAACCATAACTCACCACTGCCATGCATCTTCCAGCAGCTCCTAAGGACTTGTTCCAGCACAAGGACACACCCTCCTCCTCCTGGCATCCAGGGGGAACAGAACAAAAGCATCACTGCACACAATACACAGCCCCTGGATTTTATGGCATCTCCATCAAAACCAAGGGTTAAAAGTCTACCACTGAATTCCTGGTACTGGTTGGCTATTCCAAGTTCTGTTAACTATAGTAAGAAATAGGTAGCCTGGCCTAAAACACTGCTAGAAAAATGGGCATCAGGTACAGAAGTGAAGCTATTGAAAAGTTTTTTTAAATAAAGGCAAACATTGGCCAAACACTCCAAACACACAGGATTCTCTACTGCTTGATTTCTTGAGAAATTCTATTTCGGGGTGTGGGGGGGGGGTTGTGCTGGAAATTCTCCAGGGAGATAGTTCTGAAAGATTAAGAACTGAAATCACAAGTAGAGGAACATGGAGGAAATTGTGGTGTGAACAGGCCAACAAACCTCCAAAAGTCAGCTTCAGCATTTCAAGGGAAACCCACAGGAATTCACACTCTTCCCATGAGACTTGAATGTGCTTTTCAACATTTTTAAAACTTCACCTTTCAAACTGAGTTCAAGTTTACTTTTTCTGTCAATCTTATTGGTTGCAAAGTTCCAAGTTGTCAATACTGACATTTTAAAACTTTACCATGAAGAAAATAATTGAAATAAGAATGGAATAAACAGAAAATGATCACTAGGAATGTTGGTATCCTTCTTGTAGTTTTCACAGGTATTTCTCCTTATTGCTCTTTAGTACTTAGGAACTTGCTGCATTCAACAATGCAGCAAGATTGCCCACAATCTAATAATTCTTTTCCTTCTGGCCAGCTGTGTAGTTACTCACTCAAACAAGAGCAAATGCACATAATTTCTTCTTTAAATTTCTTATATTTGTCCTGTTTTCCTTCAGAGACACTGCAGCTAGTATAGTTCAAGTACTATGTTCATTTTAATAATTGAAAATCTCACCCAAAAATATTTATATAGCAAAAAATCAACAGAAGATTTTTTTAAAAAAAAAACTACTGCTATTAACACCCTGTAAGATAAGCACTGATACGAGATTTCCCAAGCCACAGGGGAAATAGAGCTACACAAATGGAAACTGCCACCTTTATGCATCTCTGTGTTAGTGCTGTATCTCTAAATCACTGCAACCATAAATACCCTAAACCTTCAGTGATTTTACATTTGGGTTATGGAACTGGTCTACAAATGAGTAGAAGGTGAGTTCAGTTTCTATTACCCCAGTCATAAAGAATCATTAGTACAGCAGGTTTGTAATACATGCACAGCTTATCATAGATCAGTCTGAGAATAAGGGAAGACCACAAGCATTAATAAATCAGTTTATAATTAGTACATGATAATATCAAAGAATGGAAAGTGCTTAATTGTATTAATTGCAATGTATTAAATGCTTTGGCAAGTAAAACTTCCTCATTAAAGCACAGCAAGAGCAACCCTACATATTCCTTCAGATAATTTTTGGACATTATGCATTATTCTTGTATTTATGTAAGTTATTTCCATATAGAATATATTTTAAATTTAGCCTTATATTTTTATTATGTTCCTCTTCCCTTCTTTCTACCACCTGAACACTCTCTGGTTCTCGGGAACACCACTCCACAATGCTCCTCATTTCCCAGAAAACAAACCTCTTATCTACAGGCTAATTGTACATGTATCTTGCTGTGACTGCCTACAAAGTCTACTTTTTAAAAAATTTACTTTTCCCAAAGACAGGTATTTATTTACATAGAAAAATTAATTGCCAAGTACTAGAATATGTAAAAAGTGGTGTATGAAATCAAAAGAAAACTTCTAACCATCCTAAAGAAAGTATTTGTTTCTTGATAAATAGTAATTCTGAATGAGTGTTAAATATATAATAAAGCTGTAAATGCCTTTTAAGTTTAATAGAAAAAATCAGTATTGAAACTTCAGTGAGAATCTTTTTCTGAATAATTATTCAGAATTGTATCAAAGTAGAAGAAGTCCAGCCTGGATGGGCAATTAGGTTTTGAAGGAACTTAGGAATAAAAAGATATCCTGTCATCTTTGGTAGGAGGGACAGGTCTCTCAGGAAGTATTTAAGGGGGTTCCTAGGACACATAGGAAAAAAGTTAGGGAGGCCAAAGCTCAGTTCAAACTCAACTTGTAAAGGATAATAAAGAATGTTTTTACAAATATATTAATGGCAAAAGGAAGAGTAAGACCAACCTTTGTTCCTTATTGGATGAGGGAGGGAACTTAGTAACTGCAGATGATGAGAAGGCAGAGGTGCTGAACGCCTTCTTTGCCTCAGTGTTCAGTGGGAAGACAGCTTGTCCCCAGGACAGCTGTCCTCCTGGGTTGGTAGATGGTGCCAGGGAGCAGAAGGGTCCCCCTGTTACCCAGGAGGAGGCAGTCAGAGAACTGCTGAGCCACTTGGATGTTCATAAATCCATGGGACTAGATGGGATCCACCCTAGGGTGATGAGGGAGCTGGCAGATGAGCTTGCAAAGCCACTGTCCTGCATTTACCAACAGTCCTGGCTCATTGGTGAGGTTCCAGATGACTGGAAGCTGGCCAATATGACACTCATTCACAAAATTGGGGGGTAGGAGGATCCTGGCAATTACAGACTGGTCAGCCTGACCTCAGTACCCAGTAAGGTTATGGAACAGCTTGTACTGAGTGTCATCATGCAGCATTTGCAGGATGGGCAGGGTATCAGGCCCAGCCAGCATGGGTTTAGGAGGGGCAGGTTGTGTTTGACCAACCTGGTCTCTTTTTATTGGTGGATGCAGGAAAGGCTGTTGGTGTTTTGTACCTGGACATTAGCAAGGCCTCTGACACTGTCCCCTACAGGAAATTTCTGGAAAAGCTGCAGCCCAGGCTTGG